>CAUYPK010110325.1:0-13276 GCA_963574355.1 Loris lydekkerianus | reverse complement strand
ATTCTAGATGGTCCTTAGCATTCTGCCAGAGTTCATCACTAATACCCCCTACGATGCCAACAGCCAGTTCTTTTAGAGTGTGAATAAAATTTAACCAATGATCCCAGCCACTTATTATCATTTGATCTTTGATAAGCCTATAAAAAATTCACTGGGAGAAAGATTCCCTGTTTAACAAATGATGCTGGGTGAACAGGCTAGTGACCTATTGTAGACTGAAACTAGACCCTCACCTTTCATCACTAACAAAAATTGATTCTCACTGGATAAAATATTTAAAAGATATGAAACTATAAAAATACTAGATGAGAGTGCAGGGAAAATGCTTGAAGAAATTGGCCTGGGAAAATATTTTATAAGGAGGACCCCCTGGTAATTGAGGAAACACCAGAAATATATTACTGGGATCTGTTCACATTATAAAGCTTCTGCACAGCCAAGAGCACTGAAAGTAAAGCCAACAGACAGTCTTCAGAATGGGAGAAGATATTTTCAGGTTATGTTTCTGACCAAGGTTTGATAATTATAATCTACAGAGAACTCAAACTAATCAATAAGAAAATAACAAATAACCCCATTTCCATGTGGGTAAGAGACTTGAACAGAAACTTCTCTGAAGATGATAGGCGAGTGGCCAACAAACACATGAAAAAACGCTCAACATCTTTAATCATCAGAGAAATGCAAATCAAATACCACTTTGAGATATCATCTAATTCCAGTAAGATTAGCCCACATCACAAAATCCCCAAACTACAGATGTTGGAGTGGATGTGGAGAGAAGGGAACACTTCAGTCCAATTCATAATTGCCAAGTTATGGAAGCAACCCAAATGCCCATCATCTCCATGAATAGATTAACAAATTGTGGTGTATGTATATTGTGGAATGTTATGCAGCCATAAAAGAGGATGGAGACTTTACATCTTTTTATGTTTACCTGGATGGAACTGAAACATATTCTTTTTAGTAAAATATCTCAAGAATGGAAAAAAAAGTATCCAATTTACTCAATACTGTTATGAAACCAACATATAATCACCTACACATTCATATGAGTGATAAAACACAATTATAGTGCAGAAAAAAGGAAAGACAAGGAGGGAGAGGAGAGGGGATGGCAGGAGGAGGGAGGATATTTGGTGGGACTTCACCTGTTGTGCACAATGCAATGGTACATTTCAAATCTATTAAGAGTAGAGTATGAATGTCTTACCACAACAAATAAGTAAGTGAAGTGATAGTTATGGTAATCATTTTGATGTAAGCATTCCACATTGTATATCAAATTAGGACACTGTATCCCTTAGATGTGCACAGTTATGATTTAGTAAAAAAAAAGAAAACATAAAAATCAACCAAAGATGACCTAGTAAGCAGTCGCCGCTGTCTTCCAGGCTACTGTCTTTTTCTGGAAGTCCTTGGTCTTCTACTAAATGCAAATACGTTAGACTTTCAGAGGCTGAGAGAAATATCAGGATTTCCAAATAGTCATTTATGACCCTTCACAGCTTAGAAATGAATCATTTAAATACAATTTTAGAATTGTCTTTCTTCATGATAAACAATAGTTTGTGAGGGTGCTCAGCTAATTATTAACTATTTAGGTTTTGAGAACTTCGTTGTTAAGATTTAGTAAAGTAGCAACACATATAAGCACCTGTTCCAATTTAGAGCAGATTTTATTTCGTTCAGCTCATTCATGTCAACTCATTCATGTCAAAAGTGGTAACTTGTGCCTTTGAATGAGGCACTAGATTGGGTTTCATGACTCAGACGAAGACTTTTCTGCTTAATCCTTGGGTCTGTGCAAGCTAGAGGAGGGACCCAAGGAGAAGTTGAAGCAGAAGTCAGTGTGGCCTCGATGGTGACATTTCTTCTTGGCCCACCCTTTCCCTACTGAACAATTCAGCAGGTGTGAAGATGGGACACAAGCCCTATAGCCTAGCCTTTCTAGCCTGTGCTATGACCACAACTTTAAGTGACGGGTAAGACCGCCTGGGAGGAGGTAAGGAGACAAGTGGCTGTGGCTGGGGCAGGATGCATTTGTTTTTACACACAAGTGAATTTGCAATAAATCATCTTTCTGCTCATTTCCTGAAGACATAGCTAATTATGGCAAACAAAAAATGTATGCTTTGACGTGCTGAGATGCACGTTATAATTTTCCCTTCATCTTTTGGTAGGTTTGATTTATAGTGTTTATCATTTATAATAAAGTAGTTGAGAACACTGCATTTGTGGGATGATTGAAGTATGCAACAAATAAAAGATGTTAAGTTTAAACCAAGGGGAAGAACTGATGATAATAGAAGAAATTGTGCAAACTGATCTCAAATCCTTGTGAGAGGGTAGGTTACTGAGTGCCGTCTGATGGTTATGTCAGTCTTTTAATTCTTTCCCCAATTTCTATTCTCCTAAACTGCCTTTCCTTTTATCATTGGTGTCATGGAATAGTTAAGAGTTTAGGGGTATCCAAGAAAACACAGGGTTTCCGAAAGTTGGGAATAAAAAGTCTGTGTAGACAAGTAATGAGGGAATCTGGTAGGTGAAATAGCAGAAATCGATGGGTGGGGGGATGCCTGTTTCCTTGCCTCATGTTTCCTTGGCTGTTCTGTGCTAAGAGGCAAATAAAGTTGGCACCTGTAAATGTCTGTACATTACTGTCACAACTGTAGGGATTGAATGGCACTGGGCAAACAGGGCTTGTACTCACACCACAGTCCTCAAGCCAAAAGACTGTTCCTTGTGGTTGCCTTTTGATCATTGTTCTCTGCACCACCCTGTAGGTTTATAACTATGTCCCAACCAACCTCTGAGAAGGGATGGGGGTGAGTGGGCCGGGGCTCATGATCTGGGAGTGTCTTGGAATTTGCACCCACTGAGCAAAGATATCACAGTAGCATATGATGCCATAGTAGGCATCAAACTTAGATAATTTAATACTTTCCCATCTTATTTGTGAAGATGTTGAAGCTCATTAAGGGTATTTTTTTGCCCTAAAGCCAAACATATTATTCATGGCAGGATCAGACCACACACACTTTCCCACTGACAGTGCATTCTACATGTTGATGGGGACATCCAGAGCTGGTACATTCAGATGAGAATCTGCTACCAAAGCTCATGAAACAAAGCTGGTGTCATTGGTCTGACAGAGGATGCTAATTAATGTTGAGCTATTCAGTTAGTAATCCTGGGCTGCCAGTGTACTCTAGGGAGAGTATTTAAGTGCATTAAAGCTTGTTTTGTCTTATTTTTTAAGGGATAAAATAAGATATATTTTCTTTAATAATGAAACAATTGTATCAATGTAAATTGGGCATTCTATAAGAGTATGACATTGGCCCTTGCTGGTGAGACTGGGTCATGCTTTTGTTTGTGTGTGGGTGTCTTACAATTACACGGCTCACACTGTCTCAACAGTTTGCTGCTGCTGTGAGTGTGAGAACAGAAGGTCTTAATTGCACACCTTGATTTCTTTTGTCTCTCTTTATTTTTTTATTTTATTTTGCAGTTTTGGCCAGGGCCAGGTTTGAACCCGCCACCCCTGGTATATGGAGCTGGCACCCTACTCCTTGAGCCATAGGCGCTGCCCCCTGCTGCCCCCTCTCTTCCTTCCCCCTGTCTCTCTTTAATAGTAACAAATTTATTTTGTTTTTGTTTTGGTGTGTATATATTGATGACAAAATGTAAATACTTCTGTAAATGGAAAGAGTAAAGTAAATGGAAGAGGGGTGGAGGCAGATGTAGAGTCAGAGAAACCTGGGGAATGAAAAGGCCCAGAGGAACAGTCTTAGGCAGAGACCTTCTGAGAAAGCCAGGGTGGCTTCTCTCATCACTGAGACCTCCACGGGCCCTCTGGACCTTATGCGTAGATGGGGAACGAGAGAGAGTATACAGGTGCATCTCGACTCCTGCTTCACTTTATTGCACTTTGCAGATAATGTGTGTGTGTGTGTGGGTATTTTTTTTTTTTTTTTGAGACCAAGTCTCACTATGTTGCCCTCCGTAGAGTGCTGTGGCATTACAACTTACAGCAACCTCCAACTCTTTTGGGCTTAAGCGATTCTCCTGCCTCAGCCTTGCAAGTAGCTGGGACTATGGGCGCCCACCTCAATGCCCGGCTATTTTTTTTTTTGGCTGTAGTTGTCATTGCTGTTTGGCAGGCCTGGGATGGGCTCGAACCCACCACCTATGGTGTATGTGGCTGGTGCCCTAGCTGCTTGAGCTATAGGTGCCAAGCCTGGGTGTGTTTTTTTAAGAAACAAATTGAAGGTTTGTAGCAACTTGCATTGAGCAAGTCTATTGGTGCCACATTGTGTGTTCTGACTGCTCCCCCCCAGTGGAACATTCCCCTATCTCTCCCCCTCTCCTCAGGCTTCCCTATTTCTTGAGTCACAACACTATTGAAATCAGGCCAATTAATAGCCCTACAGTGGCTTCTAAGTGTTCAAATGAAAGGAAGAGTTGCATGTTTCTCACTTGAAATTAACATCCAGAAATGATTAAGCCTAGGGAGGAAGGCATGTCAAAAGTCAACATAGGCCAAAAGCTAGAAAAAATTTCCAGGACTTTTTGTGTATGAAAGCAGATGTGCTCCTTAAAAATCAAACTGCTGACCCAAGATCAGCTGAATGAAAATTAATTACAGAGGACTGAACTAACTGATTAAGAAAATTCCTTGTTGTTAGTTGTTTAGAATATTGCTAGTATTATTTCTAGGGTTCTCTTTTTATGGATATATGAGGGAATTCCATTTCTTTCTCGTAAAACTATCTCTAATCCACAAGTTAAACTGTAAAACTTTTAAAAATCTTTTTTTTTTTTTTGCAGGTCTCCAATTCATTTTATTTAGCCAGATTCAGCAATCAGCTTGGTCAGAACTGTCACTCCAACACTCACCTCTGTTCTTTTAAGCAAAGTTTCTTTTCCTTTTTTTTGTTTTTATTTTTATTTTTTATTATTAAATCATAGCTGTACACAGACTTAGTAAATGTAGAATATAAATGTCTTGACACAATAACTAAGAAAATGCCAGGAAGGCTATGTTAACCAGTGTGACAAAAATGTGTAAAACTTTTAAAAATCTTATCTGATTTTCCCTCACCCTCAGCATTCAAAAATGAATACTTTCACTGACTGTCCTTATTTTTTATGGCAATGTAATTATTTGCATAGGTTTGATAAAAACTTATGCTCCTTTTTATAAAGATACAATTGGACAAAGCAACTGTGCACCAAGGACGTATCTAGAGTGTGATACCACTAAAGAGTGATGGTTGATATTATATTGGAGCTAAACTCTAAATTCCTCCTCCCCAAAACGTACCACCTGGCTTCTAGGATCCTAGCCTGTCAAGTAGCAGGGACCTATGCAGGCCTGCCACTCCCTGGCAGGCCAGAAACCTCAGCAAATTTTGGAGACCTCAAAAAGAGGGAAATTCACCCAGATTTATAGGAACTACATGTACAAGATATTGGAAAAAGTGTCTTTGTTTCCTACTCTTGTGATGGAAGAAAAAATAATAGAGGCTTTAAAAGTCTAATTCAAGATTCGTTTTGAAAAATTTCAAATAGAAGTTAATTCTTTGGCATTGGAGGTCATTTATAGCTATTAAGGTCTAGATTTGCTGAGCAAAGTAAGGGAGGCCCATCTGGTTAATTAAAACTCTTGCTGCATATATACATAGATAATCAGGCCATACATCATAATATCAGTGTTTTAGGAGGGACTAGAATAATTGTTGGAGATTATGTATGATCACAAGGTGGAGAATGCCATGAAAATGATTCAAAATGTAGAAATAGAGAAAAGAGATTTTTGGCTATTTTTTCTCTGTGATGCTTGAGTATTGTTTGAGCTATTTTACATCTCTATAAAGGCACAGAGGTAACTTGCAGGTAATTATAGACATGCAAATAATTTTCTGCCTGGTGGGACATACACCCAGAAGTTACATTTTATGACCGTCTTGGGCCCTAAACAGTTTTGTGTCCAATCCTGAAATTGTATCTCCCTATAAATGATTCCAAATTCTCAAATGTTCTTTGAACGAATTACAATATCTTATTGGCTCTCTCATTAAACAATGAGTTAAAATTTTTGACATGTGTTTATTTTATATTTGCATGAGAGTCGTGATTTTGCCCTTTTGAAAATTGGTCTCTAACAGAGAAAAAAGGGAAAAATAGTATAAGCAAAGCTTTGGCAGTAGAAATACAGAACGCAGGCAGAGAGCAGTAAGCAACTTGTAATGGAAGACCCTCCTATGGTATGGCTATTTGTGCCCCCGCATGCATATATTGAAACCTAATCTTCATTGTGATGGTATTAAGAGGTGGGAACTTTGGAAGGTGACTAGGTTATGAGGTGGACCCTCATGCCTGGGATTAGTGTCCTTAAAAAGAGATTAGAGAAAGACACCCTTACCTTTATCATGTGAGAACACAGTGAGAAGGTGTCAGCTATGAACCAGGTAATAGGCCCTCCTCAGACACCAAATCTTCCAACACCTTATCTTATACTTCTCAGGCTCCAGAAGTGTAAGAAATACATTTCTGGGGTTTTTATTTTTCAGTAAACCACCCAATCTATAGTATTTTGTTGCAGCAGACTAAAAAGAGTAAGACAGGTTCATTACTGGGATTTACTGGGTGCTTTAGTATGTTTCAGAAACTAGCTTCTCTAAGATCATTTCCTTCACTCCTCACAACAGTGTACAGTAGGTATGTGCAGAAATTATGCCTGAAATTTCAGGTGGGGCACTGCTCCACTGAAACACACTTTGCAAAGAAAGGAGTCATGAAGCTGGCCTAACAGCTGCTGAGCCCCAGGCGGAGCACTGTGATGCTGAGCCCTGCATAGTAGAAGTCTCCCAAGCACCAGTGACACTTGAAAACTGCTTACATGGGCCAAACCTCCTACTTACAACAGGGACTGGAAAGGAAGAGATCTGTGGGTTTTCACCCTCAAATTGCATATTACTGTCTCCTTCTTATCACTTATTATGGGTTGAATTTTGTGTCCCCCCAAAGATATGTTTAAGTCCTAACACCTAGTACTTGAGAATGTGACCATACTTCGAAATATTGTCTTTGTGATGTGATCAACGAAAGATGATGTTTTGTGGAGGATAGATGGCTCTTATCCTTCAATAATGAGTGAAATTTGGCTGAGAAAACCATGCGGTAACCAAGGCAGAGATTGGAGTGATAACATTCACAGGCCAAAGAATGCCAGGGTTGCCAGCAACTGCTGGAAAACATGGAAAACCAAGGAAGGATCCTCCCTTAAGGTCT
This sequence comes from Loris lydekkerianus, assembly GCA_963574355.1. NCBI lineage: Eukaryota > Metazoa > Chordata > Mammalia > Primates > Lorisidae > Loris > Loris lydekkerianus. Next base: position 5,974 of record CAUYPK010110325.1, on the reverse strand, counting down.
TCAGAGAGAGTACATGGGCCTGATGAGAGCTTGATTTTGGACTTCTGGCCTCAAAAACTGTGAAACAATTGATTACTGTACCCAGTCGAGTTTACTGCAGTAATTTCTTAGAGCAGCTCCAGAAACTGATATAGATTTGTTAATGAAAGAACCTATGACTACTACTTATATAACAAAAAATCTTTGCAGATGTGAGTAAATTAAGGATTTAGAGATGGGGAGATTATCCTGGATTATCTGTGTAGGTCTAAATATCATCACAAGGGAGGGAGGCAAGAAGGTCACAGAAGGAAGAAGGCAATGTGAAGATGGCAGCAGAGACTGGCATGATGTGGCCACAAGCCAAAGAATATTGCCAGCACACAGGAGCTGGGGGAGCAAGCAAGGAGTTGATTCTCTCCTGCAGCCTTGAGAAGGAACCCTGCTAACACCTTGACTTTATCCCTGTGAGACTCATTTTAGACTTCTGACTTCCAGAACTGTAAGAGGATAAATCTGTATTGTGTTAAGTCACCAGATTCTCAGTAATTTGTTATGGTAGCAATAGGAAACTGATATGCCAAGGTCACATAGATAATTTGTGTAAGAGCCAGGGCATTGTGAGGAATTCATCCTTTAATGTCTTGTTTTTATTACTACAGCATTTTAATAAGATAAGTTTGCATTTATCTAAAATCAAGGCAGCAGAAAAAGCTCTGAGTTTTTTTGTGTGTACACACACACATATAAAATCAAATACATACACCATGTTCTTACAGTGATGTAAGAGACAAAAATCAACTAGAGCATATGGTCAACCATGAAAGCTTTAGGAAGCTACCCGACAAACATCAAAATTTTCCAGAGGTCCCATTCAGTAAATCTGGGAAAATCTATCTCTGCTTAAGTCTGGGGCAGGAGGATATAGTGAAGATAGGACGATAGAGAAGGCAAGTAGGGGCTGACACCTGGGTGCATCTTGTCAGATCATGCAGATTTCATTTTTTAAAATTTTGGATTAATATAAGGGTACATATGATTATTTTACATTGTTTGCATGTCTTAGGAAAAGTCTGAGTTGTAGTTGAGTCCTTCATCCAGGAGGTGTGCCCTGTACCCTCCTGTACCCCTGAACCTGCTAGGGGGATGTTACTGAGGCTCTTCACAAATCAAAGAATATTGGCAGCACACAGGAGCTGGGGGGTGGGGCAAGGAGTTTCCTCCCTCCTTTTTTCTCTCTTTCTTTCTTTCTTTCTTTCTTTCTTTCTTTCTTTCTTTCTTTCTTTCTTTCTTTCTTTCTTTCTTTCTTTCTTTTTCCTTCCTTCCTTCCTTCCTTCCTTCCTTCCTTCCTTCCTTCCTTCCTTCCTTCTTTCTTTCTTTTTCATTAAATAATACCTGTGTACATTAATGCAATCAGGGGGCACCATACACTGGTTTAATAGACCATTTGACATATTTTCATCACACTGGTTAACACAGCCTTCCTGGCATTTTCGTAGTTATTGTGTTAAGACATTTATATTCTACATTTAGTAAGTTTCACATGTACCCTTGTACAATGCACTGTAGGTGTGGTCCCACCAATCACCCTCCCTCTGCCCATCTACCCTCTACCCTCCCCTCTCTTTCCCCTTTCCTCAAATTCTTAGGTTATAATAGGATTATAACTTTCACGTGAAAGCTATAAATTAGTTTCATAGTAGAGCTGAGTACATTGGATACTTTTTCTTCCATTCTAGAGATACTTTGCGAAGAATATGCTCCAGCTCCATCCATGTAAACACGTAAGAAGTAAAGTCTCCATCTTTCTTTAAGGCTGCATAATATTCCATGGTGTACATAAACACAATTCATTAATCCATTCATGTATTGATGGGCACTTGGGCTTCTTCCATGACTTAGCAATTATGAATTGGGATGCAATAAACATTCTGGTGCAAATATCTTTGTTGTAATGTGATTTTTGGTCTTCTAGGTATATACCTAGTAGAGGAATTGTAGGATGGAATGGCAGGGCTATTTTTAGATCTCTAAGTGTTCTCCAAACATCTTTTCAAAAGGAACATATTAGTTTGCATTCCCACCAGCAGTGCAGAAGTGTTCCCTTTTCTCCACATCCATGCCAACATCTCTGGTCTTGGGATTTTGTGATATGGGCTAATCTTACTAGAGTTAGGCAATATCTCAAAGTAGTTTTGATTTACATTTCTATGATGATTAAGGATGATGAGCATTTTTTCATATGTTTGTAGGCTGTGCGCCTGTCTTCTTCAGTGAAGTTTCTCTTCAAGTCCCTTACCCAGCCTGTGATGGGATCACTTATTCTTTTCTTGCTAACAAGTTTGAGTTCTCTGTGGATTCTGGTAATTAAACCTTTCTCGGAGACATAACCTGCAAATATTTTCTCCCATTCTGAGGGCTGTCTGATTGCTTTACTTACTGTGTTCTCGGCTGTGCAGAAGATTTTTAGTTTGATCAGGTCCCAGTAGTGTATTTTTGATGCTGCTTCAATTGTCTGGGAGGTCCTCCTCATAAAATATTCGCCCAGGCTGATTTCTTCAAGAGTTTTCCCTGCACTTTCTTGTAGTATTTTTATAGCTTCATGTCTTAAGTTTAAATCTTTAATCCAGTGAGAGTCTATCTTAGTTAATGGTAAAAGGTGTGGGTCCAGTTTCAGTCTTCAATAGATCGCCAGCCAGTTCAACCAGCACCATTTTTTAAATAGAGAATCTTTTCCCCACTGAATGTTTTTATTTGGCTTGTCAAAGATCAACTAATGGTAAGTAGTTGGGTTCCTCTCTTGGTTCTCTATTCTGTTCCATACATCTACCTTTCTGTTTTTGTGCCAGTATCATGCTGTTTTGATCACTATCGATTTATAGTATAGTCTGAGGTCTGGTAGTGTGATTCCTCCTGCTTTGTTTTTATTTCTGAGTAATGTCTTGGCTATTTGAGGTTTTCTTCTGATTCCATATAAAATGCAGTATTATTTTTTAGAGATCATTAAAGTATGACAGTGGAGCTTTAGTAGGGATTATATTAAAATTGTATATTGGTTTGGGTAGTATGGACAATTTAACAATGTTAATTCTTCCCAGCCATGAGCCTTGTATGGTTTTCCATTTGTTAACATCTTCAGCTGTGTCTTTTTTAGAGTTTCATAGTTCTCTTTATAGACATATTTCATGTCCTTTGTTAGATAAACTCTCAAATATTTCATCTTTTTTGACACTACTGTGAATGGAATAGAATCCTTGACAGTTTTTTTAGCTTGACTATTGTTGGTATATATAAAGGCTACAGATTTATGAGTGTTGATTTTGTAACTTGAGACCCTGCTGTATTCCTTGATCACTTCTAAGAGTTTTGTAGTAGAATCCCTGGTGTTTTCCAGATATACAATCATATCATCTGTGAAGAGTGAAAGTTTGATCTCTTCTGACCCTATATGGATACTCTTGATCTCCTTTTCTTTCCTAATTGCGATGGCTAAAACTTCCATTACAATGTTAAAGAGCAGTGGAGACAATGGGTAACCTTGCCTGGTTCCTGATCTGAGTGGAAATGATTTCAATTTAACTCCATTCAATACGATATTGGCTGTGGGTTTGCTGTAGATGACATCTATCAGTTTAAGAAATGTCCTTTCTGTACCAATTTTCTTAAGTGTTCTGATCATGAAGGGATGCTGGATATTATCAAAACCTTTTTCTGCATCAATTGAGAGATCAGATGGTTTTTGTTTTTTAATTTGTTTATGTGATGAATTATATTTATACATTTATGTATATTGAACCAGCCTTGAGACCCTGGGATAAAACCCATTTGGTCAATGTGTGCAATTTGTTTGATGTGTTGTTGGATTCTGTTTGTTAGGATATTGTTGAATATTTTTGCATCAATATTCATTAGTGATATTGGTCTACAATTTTCTTTTCTTTTCCTGGTTTGGGGATCAAGGTGATGTTTGCTTTAGAGAATGTGTTGGGTAGTCTTGCTTCTTTTTTTTATATTTTGGAACAGGTTGAATAATATAGGTACTAGTTCCTGTTTAAAGGTTTGGTAGAATTCTGACATAAAGCCACCTGGTCCGGGACTTTTCTTTTTAGGGAGATTTTGTATAGTTGATGCTATTTCAGAACTTGATATAGGCCTGTTCAACATTTCCACTTGATTCTGGCTAAGTCTTGGAAGGTGACGTGCTTCCAAGTATTGGTCAATTTCCTTCAGATTTTCATATTCCTGAGAATGAAGTTCCTTGTAATATTCATGAAAATTTTTTTAAATTTCTGAGGAGTCAGTTGTTATTTCGTCTTTGTCATTTCTGATTGATGAAATTAGAGATTTTACTCTTTTTTTCCTGGTTAGGTTAGCCAGAGGTTTATCTATTTTATTGACCTTTTCAAAAAACCAACTTTTGGATTTATTGATCTGTTATATTATCCTTTTGTTTTCAATTTCATTTAATTCTGCTTTAATTTTTGTTATTTCTTTTCTTCTACTGGGTTTGGGGTTGGAATGTTCTTCCTTTTCCAGTTGCTTGAGATGTCCCATTAAGTTGTTAACTTTCTCTCTTTCTGTTCTCTTGAGGAAGGCTTGCAATGCTATAAATTTCCCTTTTAGGACTGCCTTTGCAGTATCCCAGAAGTTCTGATAATTCATGTCTTCATTGTAATTTTGTTCTAAGTTTTGGCAATTTCCTTCTTAACCTTGTCTCTGACCCAGCTATCATTCAGCAGAAGGTTATTTAACTTTCATGTTTTTGTTTGAGTATGCAGATTCCTGTTGTTACTGGGTTCAACTTTTATTCCATGGTGGTCCGAGAAGATGCAAGGAATAATTTCTATTCCTTTATATTTACTGAGGTTAGGTTTGTGACCTAAGATGTGATTAATTTTGGAGTATGTTCCATGGGCTGATAAGAAGAATGTGTATTTAGTTCATTGGGATGAAATGTTCTGTAGATGTCTGTTAAATCCAAATGTTGGATGGTAAGTTTATATCTAAAATTTCTTTACTCAACTTCTTATTGGAGGATTTATCCAACACTGCCAAAGGAGTGTTAAAATCTCAGATTATTATGGAGCTGGAGGAAATTAAGTTGCTCATGTCTGTTAGAGTTTCTCTTATAAATTGAGGTGCATTTTGGTTGGGTGCATAAATATTAATAGTTGAAATCTCATCATATTGAGTATTACCCTAAACAAAAATGAAGTGACCATTCTTATCTTTCCTTACTTTTGTTGGTTTAAAGCCTAGTGTATCTGCAAATAGAATTGCAACACCTGCTTTTTTCTGATTTCCATTTGCCTGAAATATAGATGACCATCCCTTCACCCTGAATCTATATTTATCTTTTAAGTTAAGATGAGATTGTTGTATGCAGGAGATATCTGGCCTGAGTTTTTCTATCCAGTCAGCCAACCTGTGCCTCTTTAGAGGACAATTTAAATCATTCACATTAATCGAGAATATTGGTAAGCCTGGTAGAATTTTGGGTATCAAGTTTTTTGAAAATCCAATGGACATTTTTAATCCTTTTGCCACTGTGGAAGTTGGAGTTTGATCAAAAGTTTCTGAGTGAGTTTACTTTTGTGCTGGTCATTATGGAGGATAGGTTTAAGAATATCCTGGAGAGCTGGTTTATTTATGGCAATTTTCTTCAACATGTGAATATCATTAAAATATTTAATTTCTCCATCATAAATTTATTTATTTTTTTATTGTGGAGAAGGGGCGGGGAAAGGAGGCGGGGGAAGAAGTGCGTGACAGGGTTGGGCCAGTGGCATGGTACCACATTGGCTGTATCTAGGTAGAGGCAGTTTCAAGCCGGGCATTGCTGAGTCGTTGCTATGCAGAAGTAGCTCGATGGATCTACTTCTAGTCAGGCTTGGGAAGTTGCACTAGGCCTCAGGCACATGGCAGGGCCCAACAATTCCCTCTTTTGTTTTTTGTATGGCGGAAAAACATAGCCCCTGTCTTAGGTTGCCTGCTC
>CAUYPK010110322.1:0-27443 GCA_963574355.1 Loris lydekkerianus | reverse complement strand
CCCTTCCACTTCCCTCCCCGCCCCTCCCAGCCCTCCGGCCCGACCTTCCTTCCCTTCCCTTCCTTCCCTTCCTTCCTCCCTCCCTTCCTTCCTCTTATAAAACATTTATAAATCTTGTTGTCCATGGTTACTGAGGAATGGCTTGAGACTCACAGGGCTACCACATCAATTTGATTCAAAAACACCATGCTGCGATATCACCTTTCAGAAGTAATAATGTTGCTGGGTCCCAAACTCCCCTGGAACACCCTTTTGGGGGTCTTCATCTTGCTTTACTGAAGGCAGAGCCTGGGGTTGAGCTCCACTCACCCAAGTTGAGCTTGGGTGCCTCCCACTCTATGGAGTGGGTGCTGTTTCTGACTCCACCGGGAGGATGAGGAAAGGTTCAGAGCAATAAACACATTCCTCTATGCCGTGCGTGCAGTTAGGAGTGACCTGGGGAAGAATTCAAACCTGAGCCCTCCCTATTCACCAGGGGCCATTAGCTCTGGCATCACGTGGAGGCTGTTAGAAATGTAGAGTCTCAGCACTCCCAATCCCAGACCTGCTTAAGTCAACTCTGCATTAGAATGAGAACCTTAGTGACTCATGTGCTGTTGTAGCCATGACAGTCCAGAGCACCAGACTCTCCAGGGTAGCTCTGCACGGGAGGACCTACACAGGGCTCTGTGCCCTGCTGGGCTGGGCTCCCTCATACCAGCTGGTTGGGATTATCCAAGAAAAAGAAGTCCTGGGTCATGAAAGTGGCAAGTCCTTATGCTCTCTCCCTGGGCCTGGGAGAGCCGAGACTCTGTCCGCTGAGCGGCTGTACTGAATCTGTATGTGGCTGCTGCCTCCAGCCCACTTCAGGCCTGCATCCTTGCCGCCTGGGCCCAGCTGGAGGGCCAGCTGCTTTCCCCACCAGGGATTATGCCCGGATAGCTTTCCATAGCAGCTCTGTGGATTCCTTGCTAAGCTGCTCTGGGAACAAAGGACTTGTAGAAGGTCCATGGTATTTTTGGAGAGAGAAGGATCAAAGTGAGAACCACATCTGTCACAAGAAATGTGGGAACAGCCTTTTGCCAGGAGAGATGAGGGACTACTATGTCCCTGGCTGGGCTTGATAGTTAATGTCTGAATTGCTTCTCATGGCCACTGGGTCAGGATAGAGCTCTGTCTTTCATATGGTCATCTGTTATGTGCCCATGGCCACTTACAGTGGTGTAGGCACTGGGGGCCCAAGGTTAGAACACTGAAGAGACCGTCACACAGCTGGGAAGAGAGGGACCCAAGGCATGTGGTCTCAAATTCATCCTGTATTCAGAGAGATGCTCTTGGAAGTCACAGAGCAATTGGGCAGCTAGACAAAGGGGGACAGTTCTCTGGACAGTGACATTTTTGTGAATGATGGAAAGGGTCAAATAATTTTATGACAGAAGCCATTTAGGATCCTTTCTAGAAAGCTCCCTGGGAGGCTGTTTCTGCTGGTCCAGGGACTGACTATGCTTTGCAAAGTAAAGGTCAGGGTTAGAGCTCACATCCGACCTCACGGCCCTGGAAAAGCCCTTGACCTATCTATGTTTTTGCTTCCTCTACTTCAGAGGGCATGATGGTAGACAGCTTCCTCAGGCAGGATGATGTCATCTGGGAGGAAGTATCCTCATGCTTATCTGCAGATGAGGAAACTGAGGCTTAGACAGATCAAGCCACCTACCTGCAGCCATGTATCTCTGGGCTACAGTAGGTCAGGGCTTCATGGGCGTGTGACCAATACTGTCATATAGGATCTTATGCTCAGGGTTGAACACTCTGAGACCACCATCTTGAAATTCTCAATAATTTTATTTTTAAATTTGTTTTGTAAGGAAGTCCACTGGGATGTTGGAGTGCTCCCTGGGAGCATGAAGCCTCACCTCCTGCCACTTGTCATCCTTCTGTGCTGCCTTCCCGCCTTGTCAGGACAGGGATTTGCTCCCCCTACTCCCTTCTGACAACTGCTGCCACCCCCACCCTCAAGGGGCCCTGGATGAGGGCACAAGGCCTGGTGTGCACGTGCTGAGCCACGAGGTGGGCCCTGAGCACCTACAAGTGGCTGTACTTGTCACATGTGAATCCTTACACCCAAGGGGCTTACCTACCAAATAGAAGCTACCATGACAGCTTGAGAGAGAGAATGCAGGGGCTTTGCATTTTCAATTTGCATTGGTGCAAATGATGCATTTGCTCTTCATAGGGCTAGGATTTGAACTCAAGGATGGTTGATCCCAGAAACCTTTCCTCCTGTGGGCCACACTCTGGTTTCTCCCTCTGCACATGATTGCTTTGTTGTCTAAGAACTGCCCTGCTCATTACTACAAGAAAGAGGAAAAGTGACATTGGTTTCTTGTAGGAAATTCATGGGTTAGAATCAGCTGTTTAGAGCCACTGGACCTGGCTGCCCTCGGTCAGCATGGGTGGAACTTGAACTTTTTCTGTCCCTTTTCTAGACCCTGGGTTCTTCAGGAAGGGATTGCTTCATTATGCCAGCAAGTCTCATGTCAGGACTGTGATTTAGGGTGACTGGAGGCTCACTAATTTGTACAGAGGGTAGTGCTTAAGGCCTTGTGGCCCTGAGATCTGGACATCTGGGTTCAAGCTCCTATTCCACCATTTTTTTTAAACTGGGTCTTCTGACACAAATCTCTTAACTTCACTAAGGTTCATTTTAAAATTATTTTAAATTTTATTTCATAGAGACTGGGTCTCACTACGTTGCCTAGTCTGGTCTTGAACTCCTGGCCTCAAGCGATCCTCCCAAGTTGGACTCCTACGGGACTTATTTTTTAAAATACTATAAAATGTATTTTCCTCAGGAGGATGTAGTGAGACTGTAAAAGAGCTGGTGAATCTCTGCTTAGCCTTGACACTCAAAGTGTGGTTTGTGGACCAGCAGCATCTGCATCGCTTGGGAACTTACTAAAAATGCAAATTCTGAAGACTTAACCCAGATAATCTGAACCAGAATCATTTAACAATATTCCCAGGTGATTTGTGAATAGACTGATATCTGAAAAGCATTATTCTAAAGAATCTTCCTGAAGCCTGAATTCAAATATTGGAGTCCATCCTACAGATCTATATTTAAAGAACTCTGGAGAGGAAATAACTTTTAAGTGTTTTGCCTTAGCTTACGGTTGGCAAACTCCTATTTATCCTTCAAAACCTTGCTCAGTATCTTCTCCTTGTTCATACTTTTCCTGATCCATTCAGATAGCTAATCACTCTCTCCTCTTTACTACTAAATTACATACACACTTCTAATATTGCATTTATCACATTGCCTTATAAACAACATGTACAGGTTGGTGTCATTTTGTAGGCCGTGAATTTCTATGAATAACAGCCCAGCAGAGAGGATGATGGTGATGACAGCAGCAAAGATGATGATGATGATGTCAGCCCTCACCTGCTGGGTCTGACACCAGGGCTTGAGAGCAGGGCTGGGTTGCAGTCACCCTAGAGAGCCCCCTGCCCACCTAGCTCTGCACCTAGCACCTAGCTCTGCCTGGCACAATTAGAAAAATTTGTTGAGCTGAATTGACAGGTGGAAAAACTTCTTCATCTTTGCTTCTCTCACGCCACATAGGAGAAGCATAAAAGAGGCATTGACATGGTTTATTTTTTTCAGAAGCTCGTGGTCTTGGTTCCAGCTTAGTTGAATGTTTGTTCATTTGCTGAGAGGAACATTTCTATTCCTCCAGTGCTGGCTTTGAAGCATTTCTGAGGAAAAGCTGCCCAGTCTCATCGCCTGCCTGGCAATCTGAGGACCTCTCCTCACTCTGTTCCCATGTGGAATTTATGCTCCATGCTCCTCTCCACTTTTCCTAGGGAGAAAACCAGTTGGTGCTCTGGGCCACTCACCCCGCGGTGGAAACCATGGTGGGGTGAAACCAATTCTAATGTGGGTAAACAACAGCTTTCAATTTTCATGGAAAATTTGAAGCAAGTGCAAAAATGTTGGGTGTTTCCTTCAAGTTTGAAAAATATGTTTCTTCTTCTTTTTTCTCCCTTGCTGTTTTTATTTTCTTTGTCCTCTGTGGGAGCGGTGCCATGAGGCATGCTGAGCGGAACTAGAATCCCTGCTCAGGCTTAGGACCCACATCGCCCCAGGGCTTTTGGCCCTGCTAAGAGCAGAAGATGAAAAAGAGCTGGTACATACGCAGAGGGCTCTCTGGGGTAGAGAATGTGTGCTCTGCGGTAGAGAATGTGTGTCGTTTTTTTTTTTGTAGCAGCTAGTTAGCATTCCTTCTCAGAAGTTTTCATTCATCCATTCTTATTCAATTCTTCTATTAATGAAACAATTGTGTACCTGGCAAATCTGGGGTTGTTGGGTAATAGGTGGCTGACACCCACCTCCTCTTGTAGAAAACTCAATGTGGGCAAAGCAGGGGGCAACAGAAAATCCTGGAAGGCTTGTTAAAGATAGATTTTAAGAGGCTATTGGGGTTTCTAATTCAGCAGGTATGGGGTGGGGTCCTCAGTTGCTGGTGAGGGTCTGGAATCCACTTTAAGACCTAGTGGTGTAAACTGTATAGTAATAAGTGAATTAATCCTACTTAAGGGAGGGGGGCAGTTTAGGAGGGAGAGACCAGCCCTGCCTGAGGGGTCAGTTAAAAGAAGCTCCACACAGGAAGTAGTGTTCACTGGAGGCTTCCAAAGTGACTAGAAGTTCACCAGGAGGAGGGGAAGGGAGAGATCCCCGCAGAAAGAATAGCTGTGCCAAGGCTCAGTGGCAAGAAACCACATGGCTGTTGTACTGGATTTAGGTTTTATTCTCTTACAGAGAAAAATCAAATAAATGGCTTATATTAAATAAGGGCTTACTTTTTTTTCATAAAGAAGTTCAAAAGGAAAAAATTAAGAGTTCCACAGAGGCAATTTCTCTCTCTCTGGTTTGCCATTCTTGGCATGTCACTTCCATCCTCAAGGGCACAAGATGGCTGCTGGAGCTCCAGCCAGGATGTTTGTACAGACATCCACATCTCTATCTGAGGTTTCACTTTGTGCAGTTTCAGTTACCTGTAGTCAACCAGGGTCTGAAAATATTGAATGAAAAATTCTGTAAATAAACAAGACAAAAGTTTTAAATCATGTGCCCTTCTGAGTAGCGTGATGAAATCTTGTGCTGTCCTGTTCTTTCCTGCCTTGTATTGAATCATCTCTTTGTCCAGAGTATCCACGCCATGTACACCTTCTGTTCTGTAGTTGCTCAGTAGCTGTTTTGGTTATCACATTAACTGTGGCAGTATCGCAGTGCATGTGTCCAAGTAATCCTTAGAAAAGCAAGAGTAGTGATTTTGCTATGATTGTTCCCTTTCATTCTTCCATTGTTAGTTTTGTTGTTAATTTACTACTGTGCCTAATTCATAAATTAAACTTTTCATAAATATGCAGGTATAGCAAAAGTACATAATACATATAACGTTTGACACTGTCCATGGTTTCGGGCATCCTCTCAGGGTCTTGGAATGTATCCCCCTTCCATGAAGGGGAACTTCCTACATTGTAGGCAGAGCAGAGAAGCAACAAGGGGCAAAGCGCTCTTGCAGCCAAATCACACTTCTCAGAAGCCTTACCCAGTGACTTCTGTCTAGATTCAAGAGAGGCAGCAAAATACAGCCTTTTAGTTGAGCAAATTGCAGCCCTGAATAAACCCCATGGTCTGCTATTAAGGAAGAAGTGGGGATGGATATTGGGTAGACTGCCATGGTATGTATGGAGGAAGGCCAAAGTCTTGGCATTGCCAGAGCCTGAGGTGCCAGAGGGCATCAGCAGCCGCTTGGGGAAGGGGAGGCTCTCCAGAGGGAAAGGCCATGGAAGCAGAGGGGCTTAGACCTGCCCCTGGCCCTGGAGCGTTGTGGTGTTTTCCTTCTCTCACAGCTCCTCCCTCCTTCCTTCCAGCTCTTCCCCCCTCCTCTTCACTTTATCATCCCTCCTCCTTCCCATTTTTCCCTTCCCCGTGCAGTGGTTTCAGGAGTTGGGTAAGTCAGAAGGAGGAAAGGTGAAGGCATTCCAGTTAGAGGCGAGTCAACATGGGGAGGAGCCCCATGCTACGTGACACGTTCTCCCCTGGAAGCCAAAGCACGTTTTACCTGCTTGTAGGAATTAGGGACAAACTCCTGCAGAATGTGCCAGATGGCAGGGATGGATGTCAGTTCACCATCTTAGAAAACACAGGCATCTGGAGACTGCTCTGTCCTCATGGCAAGGGAAACGGTAAGAGGAGAACCACAACTATAAAGCCTTTTCCAAAGTGTGTTCTTCAGGGTACTGACCCCACAGGGTTCTTCTTCAGAGATGGTTCCATGGTGAGCCAACTTTGGGAAATGCTGCGTACCTGATTGCCTTCTTGGACATTCATAGTGAACATTAGCAGGCTGAAGACTCCAAGGAGGCCTCCAGCAAGGAAACCTGTTTATTAGACCTTTTCTCAAATACATTGTACCACTTAACCCCTTGTTTTCCAAGCAACACCTACTAGCATCTTGGGCAATGCCACTTGGGAAATATGAACTAAAGTAGCCTCAAAGTCTTTCGAAATGAGCCCAGACCTTGAACAGCTGTGTCTTCCCAGCGTTCTCAGCAGCAGGGGGCAAGGCTGGGCATCTGCATGTGTGGAGGCCACATGGAATTGTGGCTGCTATCAGCGGTGAGTCACGAGGGCCCACATTTGGGGCATTAGTATGAGACATGAGTCATGGGCAAATGGAAGCCATATTCACATCTACCTTCCTTTGGTCCCTAATCCTTTGTAATGCCCTGGCTTCATGATGTAACTTCAGGGGAATTAAACTCAGAAAGCGAAAATGACGTCATTAATTTAACTCAGCTTCAATGAAAGTCTTCCGCTAGCATAACATCTGACCATGTCAGTTTGACAAGGGTGACGGTGGCAGGTGGCCGGCATGTCCAGATGTGTGGGTATGCCAACAGGGGAAGGAAATGGGAGGGAGTTTCACTGTGGTTTTACTCTAGTCATTTGTATTGAACACCCGGGGCTTCCCTGATGGACACAGTTTGTCAACGCTTCCTGGCTCAGCTGTTCACTGAGAACTGGGATGGGAGGGATTAGGCACCCAAGTGAGGCTATTTTCTGGTCTTCAAAAAGAAAACTTCTTTTATTCACTAAAAACTAATGCAAAGAATGGCTTTGATGGGCAGTTATGGGGGAGGGTGTCACTGTGTCAATATTGTCTTCTGGTGGCAGATTAACCCACCGAGAGGGCTTGGTAAAGGCAGTGCTTTGACCCCAAGGAGCGAAAAAAGCAGTGGGGACTTATTAAGGGGAGATGACAATAGAATAGCCTCAAAATTGGTTGTGAAAATAAGCTGTCCTCTGAATTCCAGGGTCAGACATTCAGGTCCAGATGTTTTCTTGTCTCTTTTCTTTTCCAATCTACAATTAAGGAAGCTTCTGGAATAGGTGAGCATCTCCTCGTCCTGTGACACAGCTGAGCTGACAGCTCTGAGCCTCCCACTGACACCATCTCTGCTTCCAACCGTCTCCTCTGGGGCTTCGGACTTCCTGCCTCCTGTGATGTCATCTGCTCCTGACTCTGTCCCCAGGTGGAGAGGTGGACAGCTCTGGCCAGGGCAGCACAGGGCCTGAACCAACTCCGCTGAGGCTTGAGTTGGGAGAGGGGACTATGCCCTAGGGCTCTACTGCCCTTCAGGCAGGAGAAACAGCTAATGCAGCATCAGTTTTTATCCATGGGTTAAAGAGAGGGGCCCCTGGGCGTCAGCGTTGCCTTCTCTTCTGGCTGGTGGAGAATGCTTTCCAGATCATGCCAAGGGCTCAGCTGGGCATTCTGACCAATTCTTTCCTAGACATTTGTGTTTCTCACTCCCACCTTTTAGCATTAGTCACTAGAGCCTTATTATTCCCCCTTTCAGAACTCACAGGAGCCATCTTTGAGTTCACCAGCCAGATTGGGATTAGCTAATGATGATTGCTAACCTCTATCGGGCTGGGCTGGCCCAGGCTGGGAAGCAGCTGACAGGCATTGCCTCGTTTTCCCCTCACTTTGACTCCCTGAGGGAGCAGCTGTTACCGCCTTCAGTTTAAGAGGAGATGCAACTGAGACTTCAAGAGTGTCTTAGCTCGGGCTGTAGGAGCAAGATTCTGTAGACAGGCAGCTTATAAACAACAGCAATCTACCTGTATTTCTCACGGTTCTGGAGACTGGGAAGTCCAAGATCAAGGCCCCAGCATAGTTGGCACAGTGTTGAGGGTGACGTTCTGGTCCACAGTGACCTCGCACAGCAGATGGAGTGAGGCAGCTTTATAAGGGCTCCACCCTCCTGACCGAATCACCTCCCAACAACCCCACTTTGCAGTGTCATCACCTTGAGTGTGAAGATTTCAACATATAAATTTGGGACACAAACATTTAGTCTATAGCAAAGAGCATGAACCCCCTGCCCAAGGTTCCCCAGACACTACACCCTAAATGAGGACTCACTTGATGAACCATTTGTGGGAACATCTGCTCTGGCCTGGGCACAAAATGTGCATACGAGCTTCCAGGACAGGGATTGGAATGTGGCCAGACTCAGGACTTCAGTGGGGCGACAGGAGAAGGAAACCAAGGGCCCTGTAAAGCTGGATAGACACTGCATGGGAGGTCTGTGCACAGGCCCCAGGGTGCACATGGATGGGTGTGAGTGAGCTGGGATCCACCCTAGCTGGATTCTGGTTTAAGGAAGGCTCTTCCAGGAGTGACACACGGTTTAGGTTTGGAGGATGAGGAGGGAAGAAGGACAAAGAAAAAAAAAAGGCAGAAAGTGACACAGCACTTTCAGAAAAGCACCATGCCTGATGCTGAGAAAACAGTGAATATTCCTTGTGAGGGATGGGAGGGGAGGGGCTGGTCAGGCCTCTCCACCCAGGAGGGACAGGGTCCTCACATGCAGTAAAGCAGGGGAAGGCATGCACACATTTGGGAAGCTTGCTGTGGCAGATGCGGAGGATGTCTGGGAGGGCCAGGGCAGGGAGCACAGCTCCTGTGGAATGCCCACGGGTCTAGCACAGGCCTGGACTCACCCAGGGGCTGCTCCATTGCCTTCCTGCTGCACGTTGGGGCTCAGGGGCGTGTGCCTTCGTGAAAGATGCTGCTTGGCATTGGGAAAAGAGAGGATCGCCCTGGGCCTATCTGGGGGCCTCTGCCCCAAGGTCAAGAGACAGAGATGGTCCTACTGAGTTTTAGTTGTGGGTTTATAGCCATGGACATTTCCCACACTGCAATTTCTCTCATTTTGTCTCTGGCAGCCTTAGAAAGGAACTGCCAGTTTCAGAGACCTGCTATGAAAAGGGTAGAGAGAAATTTTGGGGACATCAAGCATGATTTTTTAGGTGTGAAGCAAAGATGCCAATAGATCAAAGAAGGAAAGAAAAGGAGGAAAATGCCTCCTTTGTTCTGGGGCATCCCTCAGGCTGGTAAAAACAGCCCTGAGAGACAATCTGTGTGTGACTGGGGCTTCTCAGACAGCTAAGAAGTTCTTGATACCTCAACACATCATATAGGTTTGGACTTAGGCTCATGGAGCCAACTGGCTGGGCTTGTGGGGAAGTTTGCCGAAGCCCTTGGAGAAAGTAGCGGGTAAGGAAGAGAGTGTGAGGGTCTCCCAGGGACAGGCACGGCCTGATTGTTTTCTTAAGTCCTCACTTGGGCAGGGTGATTAGGAGTTAGGCCAGCCTGGATTCCACACTCCTGCTTGCTAATAATGCAGCATGGGCAAGATCCCCAGCTTCTCTGAATGTGTTTCTCATCTATAAAATGGAGATAAAATTTGTACCGTCACATAGGTATGAGAAAGAGAATAATGCTCATTAAATACGTCTGACCCCATTATGTTGGAGGAAAGTGGCTCTCAGAGGGGTTGTGGCCTAGGACCCAGTTTCAGGGTCAGTGATGGAAGGACCTGGGTGACTCAAGAGCAGGAGGAGCACGGGGGCCCCGTCCTGGGAATCCTGGGGGCAGCGGTGAACAGCCAGGCCTGGCAGCCCAGCACTCCCCACCATCCTTGCACGGCCATAATTAATGCAATCATTCATTAATAATTAATTGATATGTTGACCAAAAATAATAGTAATAATTGGAGGCAGAAAGGCTAATAATTAAAGGCAGAAAGGCAATACAATGATAAGGAAACAAAAAAAACAAAAACCAAATGAAAGTAAGGATAACTATCAAAATTCTTAACTAAGGACAGCAGACGTGCTTGGCGACAAAGTCAGAAACTCTGAGCTTTCAGGAGTCAAGACAAAAAGAGAGACTGTAGTTTATTTCTGGTTGGAGATATCTGTGGTATTTTTTGGGTCACCCACCACCTGAAGCCTTTTCTCTGGGAATTTTTCTCCTTCCACAAAAGCTGAAATAGCTAATATAATTTTTTTTGGGGGGGGGGGTGGTTGGGGGTTGGTTCCCTTTGTATCCAAGAAGCAGAAAATTATTAGACACAACTATCCCAGAGTCTGAATTAGGATTGGGAGTTGCCTATGGGGAACGCTCTCTGAGGCATGCTGTGATCGTAATCACAGTTACAGGGGTGGCAGTGACAGGTGACCTGTGCTGGGGGCTGTGGGAGAAGCTGGCTCACTGGCTGTTATGGTGTGTCCTCCCTGCACTGCTCTGCAGCAGGACTGGGGTGTTGATCAGTTCAGCATCTATCTATCTATCTATCTATCTATCTATCTATCTATCTATCTATCTATCTAATCTCAGCGATTTTCAACTAGTGTGCCATGAGAAGATCTCAGGTGTGCCACAAAAACATTTTTAAAGATCATTAATTAAATCATTTTTCAAAGAAGTTCAAAGCACATAAGTATATTCTTTTTTTACTCTTTATTGATTAACATAATTTAAGTGTGCGGTGGAAGGTTAGCTGTAGTGTGCCATAAGACAAAAAATGTTGAAAAACACTGATATCGTGGTTTTTTCCTGCAACTTTTAATGTTTGAACAATTGCAAATTGCCAGTGAAATTGAAAGAATAGTACAATGAATATCTATATGCCTTTATCCAGATTTGTTAATACCTTTCCACATTTGTGGACACACACTCTCCCTCCCTTTCGACACATGCTAAGTTCCCCATGTCATGATCCTTCACCATTAAATACTTTAGCACGTTTCTCCTAAGAAAAAAAACATCTCCCATTTCCATAAACCCACTGTTACCGTGAGAACATTCTCAATTCCATATTATCATGTAATATCTAGTCCTTATGTAAATTTCTATAGTTCCCAGAAGTGTCACATACCTTGAGGTCTTTTAAATCTAGAATAGTCCCTCCCTTTCCTAGTCATTATCTGTATTTGAGGCACTTTTCAAATATTTCCAATTTCAGATGCCTTGAGTAAATTCCCTTTCTGCCCAAACCACCTCCAGTCTCTCCCTGTCCCTTACCAACCTGGTCTGTGTGCACAGCTGTCCTCACTGAAGTCACATTTCACATGCACAGGAAGGCGAACTCTCCCGTGCTCTGGAGCAGCAGTTCCCAACATGGGCTCTGCTCTCACACTCCCCAGGTTGAAATGGAACCCGCCACTACCCAGCTGAGGTGAGGCCAGTTTCTCAGCCATTATAGAAGCCAGCTTCCTGAATTGTGAAAATGCATAATGATAATAGTCACTCTATGGTGTACAGTTCTTGAGAGGATTAATTGAGTTCATGGGAGCAAAGGGCTGAGAACTGTCATCCACCTGCACAGTCAGCGCTGGCGAGACTTTGCTTCAACGATGCAGCTTCTTGCTGGTACGTTCTCCCAATTTCCTGCTCCCTGGGTAACTTGCTTCCTTGGAGAACAGACCCAGTGGAAGAGATTATTTCACAGTCCATTTTCCACTGCAAGGCGATTGTACTGGCTCTGTCTTTGTGAATGGTGTGTTAGAATTCTCATGAAGGAGAGGCAGGTTCGGGAGAATGTTATACACCATAGTTAGAAATAACTGTCCCACCCTTTAACCACGTCAGTAGCTCTCACACTGTGAGTGCCTACCTTGGGCCAGACATGTGTGCCGGACACTTGGTTCCTGCTCACAACAGCTGTAGGAGGTGCACACTGCCACCAACTTTGTGCACATGTAAAAACAGGCTCAAAAGTATAGTCACTTGTGCAAGTGCGCACAGTCAGTAACAGTGCTGGTGTTAAAACTTCAAATCTGACTTTGCAGTGAGCCATGTTGCCTCTCTCTCCAAGGGGTTAGTGGGCTTCCCTGACTAAGGGATCCTCAAAACACTTATTAAAAAAACATCATTGTGGAAGGGCAGGAAAACTAGGACACAACCAGCTGTCACTGTGGCAATATCTGTTCTCCTTTTAGAAAGGGACAGGAGAGGTAATTCTCAGGAAACACAGCTGGCTTGTTCGGCTGTATCATCTCAAATTTACTACTTTGGAAAATCAAGTTGAATAGTAATTGGGAGAGATTACTGTTGCCTGGTGACTTGGAGCACCTCAAACACACATGGCTTGAGTTTGCAGAGATGGGAGTAAAGCCCGTCAGATTTCAGGCCAGTTGTGTCACCTGATTCCACAGGAAATGGGATGATGTAACCGAGGACTGCTGGGAAAGCCAGCTCTGCACGTTCGCAGTCTGTTCGGTGGCCCACCTAGCCTGAGCAGGTTTCCTACCTGAAGATGATTTTTCTCTTTGACCCAGTATTTTCTGCAGGGAAAATTAGGAGAAAAACAAAAACTTTTCCCTACAGAATGATTTTCATTTTTCTCATTAAAAATGCTCACAGCTGCAATCCCAGCTCTCTGGGATGCTGAGGTAGGTGGATTGCTGGAGGTCAGGACTTGGAGTCCAGCCTGAACAAGAGTGAGACCCATTTCTCTACTAAAAATAGAAAAAACTAGCTGGGGATCATGGTGGGCACCTGTACTCCCAGCTACTCTGGAGGCTGAGGATGGCTTGAGTCCAACAGTTTGAGGTTGCTGCGAGCTATGATGCCACTGCACTCCACCAAGGGTGACAGAGTGAGACTCTGTCTAAAAAAAAAAAAAAGTAATGATAATAAATAAAATAAAAATGAGATATAACTGAGTCATCTGTAAGCTCATAAAAAAGTTGTTAGAAGGCAGGACATTGGAAATGATAGAGGCATTCACAGTCAACCATTCAGAGTGTTTCTTGCTTCTTTTTTACAACCAAAATTACTTCCTGTAAAATCTATTCTATACAGGGGCTATATAGAATAATAATAGCACGGCTGTCCAGAGTGATGTGAGGATAGAGACTGGAGCCTGCTTATTGCCTGCCTGCTCCCTAAGCCCTACAGTTCCTCCCTGAAACCCTACGGCTTTGTGGGACACAGTCTGGGAACTGTGGATGTACTCCAACATTTATTTCTTATGAACGTAGAAGTGAAATGAGTCGTTTCAGCCTACATTCACGAAAATGATCTCTTTCAAGTCACCTGTGCAGAAGAAAGCCAAATAATTTATTCAGTATTCCAGCTTCAAGGACGTGCAGCACCACGCCTCACTCCTCAAGTGTGTAGTGACTTCCATGCAGAGAGAATAGTTAGGTGAAAGGTGTGGAGTGGGGGCGGGGTGGGAAGAGTAACTTCATAGTGGAGAAACCTGGCAAATGCTTCCTTAGCCAGGGGACCAAGGTTTACAAAATCAATGACAAGTCTGTTAATTGTATATGTCCTTGATACGATGTGATGGGAGTGGCACTTTACCCCTGTGGTCCTCCCCTCCAACCTCCATACTCCCAATCATGAGCAAACATCAGACCAGTCGCAATGGAGAGATAGTCTACAGCCTGCCTGATCAGTATCTATCACATCCGTCCCAGACATCAAAAATAAGAAAAATATGGGAAACTGTCAGAGCCTAGCGCTGCCTAAGGAGATGTGAAACCTTAATGTGACGAGAGACCCAAGAGGGAGGAGGGTCCTGGGCCAGCAGAAGGACATTTGGTAAAAACACGAGGGCAATCTGAATAATGTGTGTCGATGCGCTGATATGCATTCATCGATTGTAACAAAAGTCCACACTCACGAACGGTGTCCACAGCAGGGGAACCGGGTGCAGGAACTCTTTGTACTGTCATTACAGTTTTTCTGTAAATCCCAAACCATTCTCAAAATTAAAAGTTTATTTAAAAAAAAATAGTCTATTCCATTACATAATATTTTCTGTTATAGGAAAAGTGTTTTTAAAAAATTCAGTCCAGTCCTTTCTGGTTATACACAGAGACTAAAGGGATTTAAAATCCTGAGACGAGGGTCTAGACATCAATTTATATAACCCATATTTCTTCGCCAGTTTGGGGTATAGAATAAGGTCATGTCTTCCGAAATAGTAATAGTAGTCTTCTCACTCCCCTTAGGCTAACTGGAGGACACTATTTTTTCCATGCCCTTGGCCTCCATAGTTTGGTGCTGTTCTCACGGGTCAGGTCTTGTGTGTGGCCTAGTGAACATCATTACTGTCACCATCACCATCTGTGGGTCTCCCAGAGCTGGGAAGAGGTCACTCCCCTGCAGGGTGTCTGCATAGCTTAGCTTCAGCCTGGCCCCTGATTTCAGTTTCTCACCTGTCTAGGCCATGAGCAGATGGCCACTTCTCCCAGGTATGCTTGGGGTCAGGGTGGCAAGGCTGGGAAACCTCCCAGTATCTGAAGTCCATGGAGAACTCAGAGTGAAAGTGTCCTTTCCCCTCAATTTCAGGCTGTTCATTTCCTGTCCCAGTAAGGGATCATCTTCTCCTTCCTCCTTCTCCCTGAGGACACTTCACTTCATTTCCAGCTATTTTTGTTCTGTTGGGTACAGAGAAAGCCATTGAGGCTGGGCGACCGTGGGACTTAGAGGTGGATCGATCTCTTGTAACATGCAGGGAGGAGGCACCTGGAGGGAAGTGCTCCTTGTGCTGGTAGAGAAAGGACTTGGGTTTGGGCCTGGTTCTCCTAGGTCAGTGACTCTAGCCATCCTATTTAATCTTCCTGGGCCCCAGTTTTCTCATCTGCAAATCGGGGAGAGGGGAGGGAGGACTGGAAGACGCAAGCTTGATGGTTAAGCGTGTTTTCTGTTCCGTCTAGAGCTGCATCCTGCACTCTGGCCTCCCCTACCTCAGAAGAATTCCTGTCCTGGGTGAGAGGAGCTCAGCCCTTCCTGCAGACTCAGCCTCCAGGATGGGTAAGGAGGAAAAAGACTGTCTCTGACCCCACCTTAACCCTCAGCCTCATTCAGAGGGATTGTTGCTGTTGTTCTCTGAGGTTAGCTTCCAGAGTACCTTAATGCTCTAAGATCCTTCCCAAGAAACAAGCCAGTTCCTCCCTCAGCACAGAGTCCATCCACTAGACAGGGTAGAGTTTTTTGTTTGCAAAACCCAAGTCCTTTCACTTTTCCTCTCCAAAGTGATGAAAAGGAATCTGGCTGCCAGGACAAGTCACAAGGAAGATGAAAGCAGCTTTCCTGAGGTTCAATTCTTCCAGACACAATCTTCCTCTTCCCTTCTCCCCCCAGCCCTCTCCAACTTTCAATGCGCCCAAGTGTAGATTGTTTTTAAATGTCAAAGAAAAAAAGAAAAGAAAAAGAGAGAGAGTGAGAGAAAACCTTTTTGCTCCTGAATGTCACATTCTGGTGAGAGAAAAAAGGGAGAAAGAATAAGTGGCAGAATGAAAGAGATGCAGATTTTTTGTCTCTCAGGCTCATTCAGGTCTCCAGGCCAGGCCCCTTTGCTCTCTTCTCCCTCCAGTGTCCCGCCCCCGGGTTGCATTGAAATGTCAACTACGGCAGTTTGCAGCTGAAAGGGTCCCCGGTGGGAATGGGCTGCCCTTCTAACCTGCGGCTGAGCTGCTCCCTCCTCCCCCTAGTGTCTGCCTTTCCATTTCTTCCCTGCTGTCTGTCCCCAGCAGGTGTTGTTTGGGATGGAGGAAGCGCTGGGACCGTGCAAGTCTTTCCACCTGGCGTGTGAAGGTGGCGTTTTCCAGACGCCCTGGGCCCCTTCTTTCCCAAGAGTTCCTCTGATCTCCAGTACACACGGAAAGGGACCGTTTCCTGGGGCTTTCTCATTTGCCCCCTGGGAAAAGAAAGGCCCAGGAAGGCGCTCCCGGCACCCACAGTGCTGCCTCTGCCGGTGTTCCTCTCCCCGGGAGGCCTCTGTCCAGCCACGCAGGAGGGCTGGAAAAGGCAGAACTGACCCCGGGCTTTATTGGAAATGTGCAAGCAGGCGAGTGGAGGCTCACGCCTGTAATCCTAGCACTCTGGACGGCTGAGGCAGGAGGATTGCTTGAGCTCAAGAGTTAAAGACCAGCCTAAGTGAAAGTGAGACCCCATTTATACTAAAAATAGAAAAACTAGTGGGGAGTAGTGGGCGGATGCCTAGAGTCACAGCTACTCAGGAGGCTGAGGCAAGAGGATCACTTGAGCCCAGGAGTTTGAGGTTGCTCTGAGCAGAGCACTCTACCCAGGGTGACTGAGTGAGACTCTGTCTCAAAAAACAAACAAATGCAAACCAAAAAAAAAAAAAAAAAAAGGAAAATGTGCAAACAAAGGTCAGTTGTTGTACCAGGCCCACAGGTGGTGAAGGTGTAGGGAATGGGTGCTTTTCTAAATTTCTGGAGGAGGGAAAATGGCTGTAGCCTTGCCAGATGGCTTATTTTTTTGGAGCCCTTCCTCTAACTTTTTTTTTTGCCTTGGCCTCCCAGAATGCTGGGATTACAGGTGTGAGGCACCATGCACCCTTTTGGACAATATGCATCAATAACCTTAAACAAAGTGTAAATGCTCGATTCTGCAATGCTAGTTCTAGAAATTTTTTCCCCCAATCATTAGGCAAGTGAACCAAGAGTTATGCACTAGGATGGGTGTATAAGTGTGCACCACCACACCTGGCTAATTAAAAAAGAATTTTTTTATAGGGAGGAGGGGGTCTCACTGTGTTGCCCAGTCTGGTCTCAAACTCCTGGCCTTTTCCAAAGTACTGGAATTACAGGTGTGAGCTATCATGGCTGGCCAAAAGTTACCTTTTTAAGAGTTTAAATTAACTTTTGCCCCTCAGGTACCGTAACCCTAACTTTACGTTGGACACATAAAAATTTCCTGGTAATTAAAATGTTCACTTTATAACAAAACTAGAGATTGTTTTTGGCATCTGAGAAGCAAAGCATCTAATCCCTAATAGATTGTAAAACACACAAAGTTGTGTAATTTTTTTCCTGGTTGCATATTAATTAAACATGATTGCCTTTCTTTTTCTTTCTTTCTTTTTTTTTCTTTTCTTTTTTTTTTTTTTTGAGAGAGAGTGTTACTCTGTCAACCTGGGGTAGAGTGCTATGGCATCATCATAGCTCACAGGAACTCAAGCTTTTGGGTGCAAATAATCCTCTTGCCTCAGCTTCCCAAGTAGCTGGGACTACAGGTGCCTGCCACAATGGCTGGCTAGTTTTTCTATTTTTAGTAGAGATGGAGTCTTGCTCTTGTTCAGGAGGGTCTCCAACTCCTGAGCTCAAGCAATCCGACTGCCTTGGCCTCCGGAGTGCTAGGATTACAGGCGTGCCCCACTGGGCATAGCCGGATTGAGAGCCTGTGTCTCCAGCTCTCCAATATGGTGGCCAAGCGCTGAGGTTGAGTCTTTTCCCTTTACTTCCCTTCTCTTCCCTTTTTAGTAAAGATTATCATTCCTCCCCCATCATCTCAGCTCCAAGCTAGACCTACATCACTTTTCTCAACTCTACCACTTCCTCAGCCCAACCTCCCTCAGCCCCTGGTTGGCCTTTCTGTTGATTTGTCTCCTATAGCCAGTTCTAACCCTCACATTACCTATCAACTGATTGACTTAAAAGGAGACTGTCTTGAATATCTGAGGATACATAGACTCTGCTGTAAAACACACCTGCTGTGAATATTGAGTGATCTCTGTAAGGCTCACAATTTTCTCTCCACAACATAACTCCCCAATGACACCCATGTTACTATTGCAGTTTTCATGTGATTCCATCCTTAGAACCAAAACTGGGTTCCTTTGTTTACATATCCCATGGTAAGGTGAGCTTTGACTTTGGATATAACACATCATGAAGGTCAAAGCCCTAACTCTGCTTTTCCAAACATAAACTGGCATTCCTAGGAAACAGGATGCAGGGCTGACCTACATTTCCAATTTGTGCTCAAGTGGGAGTGACTGGGAGGAGTAAAGGGAAGAGACACAACCTCAGTGCTTGGCCACCATATTGGAGAGCTGGAGGCCCGACAGTCAGGGAGGTAGTGTCTCCTCTGTGATGCAGGCTCTGCACCCAGGTCTCTGCCTCTGTTTATCTCTGCTGGAGCTCATCATACTCTGTGTTTGGGAGACACTCTTGTGAAAACTCTTGTCCCTGTGCCCCAGTAGACTCTGAACTTCTTGCGGATGTGGTAGAGTATCCGTTGCTGGACGAATAAACAGATTATTTATTTCAGTACTGTGTGGCAGCTGCTCTTCTTTTCATTTTTCTGCCTTTTCTCTAAGTAGTCCCCATTCTGAAGAGTCCTTAATCCCAGGTGACCTAGAATGACTCGATCATTTCTGTATAATGTAATTTTGTCAGGAGGAGGAACTCTGATTCCCTGTCTCCTAGATACGTGGTCTTTGAAGTCATCAGGTGCAGGGCATCTGGAAGTCCCTATATTGTTTGGGAGATAAAATGAAATATTGATACAGAGGTCTTCATCACATAAACTGGAAATAATTTATTAGTAGAGTATACATATAAGGAAGCAATATAAGATTGTAGCCACTGGCATGTGTATGTGTCCATAAAAAAATATAATACCAAATTTTCCCCAAATCTAAGCTCTCAAGTTAATCACAATTGTTATTCCTCTAATTCTTAAAATTGTGATTCATTTGCTATTTGTTTGTTTGATCTGGGAGTGCTCACTACTGAAGAAGCAATAATGAACGATAAATAATATTTAAGAAAAAAATTTTTGGAGAGCAACTTAAGACTGACAATGCTTCATTCACTCATGGTTATTCAGTCTTGACAGCTTGTCTTGCTTAGCAAAGTTTACTGAGTACTTACGATGTGCCAGGCACCTGCTGAGTTCTCTGCCTGGATATCCGTCCCATTTATCCTCACTACCGCCCTACAACGTGGACACTTTTATTATTTTCAACACACAGATTAGGAAATTTAACATTTACCTAAGCATAAATGTTTTCTAAAAAGTAAATGGTTTTGAAAAGTAAAATTATGATTCTCATACTAATGTAAAATGAACACAGGTGAGACATTTTACTGAACTCATTAATTGACAGGAGAACCAGTAAGGTGTTCATAAAATCTGTCTGTACGTCAGTGGATGAGAATGACTTGTCTTACTATAAATTTCTACAATGTAGAGAATTGTAAAATAGCCTTAAGTCAATGCAAGGAGGAGCTAATCCAGAGGATACAGGAGCTAGAAAACCCAGTTACCTCTTTTACCCATTTCAAAATCTGCTCCAGTTTTTCATGGGATTAGAAAAACTAAGAGATCAGCTTAAGGTCACAAGGCCAGGGTACAAATCCCAGCAATCTAGAGTCAGTACCCTTAACAACCAGAAAAGTTTAAAGAACTACAAACTGCAAGTGAGATTATCAGCTCTTTTTGGGAGCTGCTATTCTTCCTATTATTTGATTTCTTGAGGTACGTGTTCTTTGTCATGTAAAAACACTTCATTGCATCTGTTTAATTGTAAGGATGTGAAAGGAACTCATATTTAGTGAGTTCTTTGTTACTTGTCAGGTACTGTGTTTAATGCTAGAAGCCTGAGGTCTCCTTCTATTGTAGCCACCACCACTTAAAGGACGTATCAGAAACTCCCATTATACAGATGAGCAAGTGGATTGAGAGAGCCCCCAAGTTGCAAGGCTAGTGTAATGGATCTGTGACTGAAATCCATGTCCTTCCTGTCCAAGTCTCATGACTGTCCAGTGATGAATCAGTCACTATTCTAAAAGAATCTGAATGGTCCCCACCTTTTGGAGTTTGCCTCATTTGCCGTGAGGGTACCAAGTTGTACTGAGGACCAGGGGGTGGTTGAAAAAAACAGCATTGAAAAGAAGCATTTATTTATTTATTTATTTTGCCCCTGTGCTTTGTGGACCTAGCTTTGTCTGAGTGGTGGCCCCAAAGTGACACATTTTCTTGGCCCTGCTCAGATACTGAGTAGAACCTTGATTTGGGGAAGGCAGCGTGCTTTGTGGGCGTGCAGGAGCTGGTTTACCAGGACAGAGTAATTCTCTCTGGTGTAAGGAGTGTTCATAAAATGCCACAGGCCACTGAATTTACTGCCCCGCATTAGCTATCGGTTGTCCCTCCAAACAAGCTAAGCATTGTTTTCTGACAGCCCCTGTGCTGTGGGATACCCCGGGACTGACATTGCTGTACTTGTAGGTGGAAGCTCCATTCCGGGTCCCCAGGCCTGGCCCCTGGACTGCTTCTCTCCATCTCAATGACCTGGATGTTTGTGCAAAATGTAGTTTTGTCAACAGCGCTCCAGAATCACTGAATTAGACACTCAGCAGGGTGAGGGCTGACCATTTTCAAGATCCATCCAGGGGATTCAATTCACACTCCCACCCCCACCCAAGCAGGCTCTGGATTCAGACAGGTCTGAATATGTACCCTGGCCACACTGTGTGACGCTGGGCAAGTTAATGCAGCTCTTGAAGACTTGCTTTCCCTACTTGAAGAATGGAGATAATTACAGTTGTGGGGAGTGAGCGAGGTGATCCATGGGAGGTATTTGGCACTGGGCCTGGCACCGGCTGTGTTCCCAGGAAATGTCAGCTATTAACATATTTCATTGATTTTTATTCTACAATGCCCTTGTTTTTTTTTTTTTTTTTCTTTTCCTTATTAACATCTCTGAAATCAGTCTGCTTCTTAAAATTGACGACATATCCTGGCCTCAATTGTTGCTTTTTTCCTTCATAGTAGTCTTTAAAACAATGGTGCATCTTATAATAAATAGATGGTGTCTAGACTTAGTGAAATACAGGGTGCACGAGTGTCCCGGGGGTGCACTGTTGTTGGCCACGAGGCCTCTTGCAGGACTGCTGAAGTTTTGAGAATGTCAGGTCTGCCCAGGCTGTGTCCATCTTCTCAGTGGCCAGAGCACGTGCAGAAGAAAGGCAAAGAAGAGCTGAATGAACCAGGTGAGTGGGTGAACCACTTGGGTAGGGGGCTTCATGACTGCAAGGGCAGGTGTTCAGTCTCCATGTCTGGGGCCTTGCTCAGTTTTCCTGTTGAGACCTTAGAGGCCAGGCGCCTTGAGGTGGAGGAGGGGGGTTTTGCACATCTGTTCACAGTCCTACCAGCTGAGGCCCAGGTTTCCCCGGCTGGATTTCTCTGGGCCACTTGTCTTCAAGAGGTTCCATTTTCCTTTTCTTTGGGATCTCCTTTCAGGGAATCATTTTGAGACTGAAACTAGGGTCTAGGAGGAACCAATGACTTCCTTAATGCCAGCTTGACCCAAGAGAGCAGGAAATATGCCCCTTCCTCCGCTTTGCTCTTTTCCCACCAGCCATGAGATCGATGGGGGACTTGGCAGCAAGAGGCTTGGGGGAAGGCTTCCTTCCTCTTCAGTCTTTTAGGCGATCCTATAGGAAGGGATCGGCTTAATGAGTGGTTTGCTTTCTTTGAAAAAGAACCATCTGGGTTTAGATTTCATATTTACTATTTAAAACCCTTTCAATTAGACTCTTGGGGTTTCCCAGGCATGCCTGGGGGAGTCTTTCTCTAAACTTCCCTTCTCCCTTTCTTTCCCAAACCCTGAGACAAATGTTTGTTTTTCTCACATATTCATCAAGGCCAGTGGCCTTCAGAAAGTCCTGAGGCACTCGGCATTGACATGGGAAGCTGGGGTCTGGCCGGGGAACATTTAGCTGGGAACAGTACTTGGCAGAAGCCCTTCCTGCCCCACTCGCCATTCACCACGGAGCTCTTGGGGTGGGGGTGGGAGGCTTGGCACAATTGCTGATCCCCCTGGAAGCCCTCAATTTTGAGAGGGAAAGGGACTTTCTCATGGGTTTCCTGCTCCAAGAGTTATCAATCAGCCTCAGAGAAACACTAGTGAGAAAAGAAGTTGTTTATAACAGGAAGAGTGATTTACAAAGGCCACTAGCTTGCTTTGTATTTTTTGTTCCTCTTGGCGCCTTGATCAGAATTTGGAGAGACAGCCCCAAATGCAGCCTTCGCCTGCCTGGGTCTGCTCACCCTGGAGGCCAGGGAGGAGGGAGGAAGGAAAAAGGTGCTGGAGCAGCAGAGAGAGCCCATTTCCCTCTTTCTGGTGGGTGATGGATGACTTTCTGCAAATCTCCCAGCTTCCCCATTGTTGATGTGTCAACAGGAATCATCAGGCCATTCTCATGGGATTATGACATTTAAGGGGGGTGTCCCAATCTTCTGGGCACTTAGTTGGCACTCTGTAGATGTTACTCCTGAAAGTCATGTCATTTCCCCCCACATTTGGCCCCTGCTCCCCCAACTTGGTTACACTTCACAAATGTTATTGGGCAGAAAATGCACATCTGGGGCTGGAAGCTACATTTCCTCACCCACAGCCGGTTGCTGATGGAAACCCCCATCCTGCTGGTCTGTTGTTTTGCTCGGCTGAGCCATGGGCGGTGGGGTTAGGGGACCCTTGCCAAAGTGAAGAGTTTTACTTGCCTTCTTGACAGCTGTGAGAAATTCTGATTGACAAAGGGGCAGATTCTAAGCAGGGAGCAGGGAGAAGCAAGTCCCATGGGTCAGTTTTGAGAGGCACTACTGATGTCAGATAGATTTCATCCCTGTGTTGGAAAGTGCTTCTTTAATATGGAATTGAATGTGTCTAAGGCTGTAGAGAGGGACAGTTGCTCCAGGGCAGAAAATGGTCTGTATAAAAATGCTCTCCCAGCTATAGAGTAGAAAGTGCTGGCTTGACCCTAATAAGAGTAACTGAATTTATGGGAAGAAGATTGCGCTGTGAATGGCTCTTGGAAGCCGCTGGGCAGAGACGCGAAGGGTTTCTAACTTGCCAACGAGGCTGTGTACAAAGCCCTGGAATGGAAAACTCACATGGGTCTCATCCATCATTTTATAACAGGTGCGTTCCTAGACTGATTTTGAGATCAGTGTACAAATTAATTAAGCCCTTAAAAGGTGATGTGGAAGCATCCGCAGGCATTTTTTTTGCTTTGTTTGACAAGGAGCATGCTGCTCTGGGTCTAATTTCCAGAGTAATTGTTTTCTCACTTGCAAATGACTGGCAGAAAATGCAGCCCAGAGTATTGGTGTGGTTTTCATTTTCTGGAGCATCTGAGGATGGAGCTCATGGGATATATTGTTATGAAATATTTAAACTTGTATATGTGTAAATATACGGGTTAATTCTTCTTGGCTGGATTCCTTTATTTTGAACACACCATGGTGGCTGGAGATAGGCTTAGGGCTCAGGGGCTCCAGCCACAGATATTTACCTTCATGACATGTGGGTTTTGTCTTTATTTGTTTGAGTGATGTTAACAAAAATCCTCAGCCTTTCTCAAACTGCACTTGCTGCTTGGAGGTGAGGTTTTGGTGTGCGTTTTTGTAACGATCAGGCAGGACATTTCAAAACAGAGGCCAAGCGCCAAAACAGCCATGGGAGAAGATAAATCTATTTTATAGAAACAAAAACCACGTGGGCTACAGATGAAAGCTAGTGTGTTATAGTGGAAACAAGACAGGTAAGAAAACCAGAATCTGTTTCATTTATGCAGTGCTACCTTCATTCACCTGGTAAATTGTTGGGGGCAACTGACATGTGTAGCTAAGGATGTGGGGATATATGGTAAACTGTTGTCACAGAAATAGCTGTCTGAGTATAATTGTGCAAATGGCTTAGAAATTAAAGGGCAGGCAGGGTGCAGAGAGAGGGTAATACAGATGGGTGGAGGTGGTCAGAAGAGAGGTCTCCTGGGGCACAGAGATCCCCTCGGTAGAGGGTGTGTGTGCAGCAGTGTGGGGGAGGGAGGAGGTGGGAATGATGCATTTGAGGTTCTGCAGTGGAGAGGTGATTGCTGTATGTATTAGTTTGCTGGGGCTAGTTTAAACAACAGAAATTTACTGTCTCAGAGCTCTGGAGGCTGGAAGTGGACATTATAATATCACCACGATGGCCTTCTTCTGAGGCCTCTGTCCTTGGCTTATAGATGACCATCTATTCCCCTTGCCTTGTGTTCCCCTGGTTTTCCCTCTGTGTCTGCGTCCCAATTTCCTCTTCAGGGAAGAACACCAGTCACGTGGGATTAGGACACGCCTTGAAGACTTCATTTTAACTCCGTTGCTTTTTGAACGTCCCTTTCTTCAAACCCAGTCACATTCTGGGGTCTTGCGGGGTAGGGCTTCTACATATAAATTGTGGGAAAACACAATTCAACACATACATGCCATTCAAAAATTGAACGCAAATTTCCAAGATTCAAAATTGTATGAGGATAATAATTATAACTCTTGGAAGAGGTTACAGAGTTTAAAGAAATTTCATTGTATTTGCTAACAATTTTGATGAACTGTTGCAAACCTTCACTGTACTAGAGAAACATGGGGGGAAAAGAGCCTGATGAAGTCTCATCTTACTCAGGGAAAATGAAGCTTTGAAAATCAGATTAACGGGTGGAGGGAGGGGTACTGGTGGAATTACACCTGCGGGGCATCTTACAAGGGTATATGTGAAACTTAGTAAATGTGGAATGTAAATGTCTTGGCAGGGTAACTGGGAAAATGCCAGGAAGGCTATGTTAACTATTGTGATGAAATTGTGTCAAATGGTCTGTGAAGCTAGTGTATGATGCCCCATGATAATATCAATGTACGCAGCTATGATTTAATAAAAAAAAAAAAAAAAGAAAATCAGATTAACACAATGAAAATCTTCTTTATTAAACTGATAGGAATAGAGTGGTGGTTGTACAACGTCATGAGTGCATTAAGTGCCACTGAATTGTTCACCTTAAAGGTTTGTTTTATGTTATGGGAATTTCACCTTAATAAGACAAACAAAAACTGCCCCCAAACTTAAAGGCCATGACTAATAGAATCATTAAAATGAAAAACATAATAAAGCCCACAACTTTAGATTAATAAACAAAATGGAAACCACAAAAGCAAAGGATGGGAACCATGCAGGAAGAGGGTATAGTCAAAACGCACAAGGGAGGTGACAGACGGGAGATGATGTAACGGCCGAGACCATGAATACAAATGATTTGAATTCTTTTTACAAAGGTTTTTTTTTTTGAGACAGAATCTCACTTTGTCACCTTTGGTAGATTGCTGTGGCATCACAGCTCACAGCAACCTCAAACTCTTGGGCTCACGTGATTCTCTTGCCTCAGCCTCCCAAGTAGCTGGGACTACAGGCACCCACCACAACGCCCTGCTATTTTTAGTTTTTGGTTGTAGTTGTCATTGTTGTTTGGCAGGTCCGGGCTGGATTGGAACCCGCTAGCTCCGGTGTATGTGGCTGGCGCTCTAGCCACTGAGCTACAGGTGCCGAGCCTTTACAAAGACTTTTGAACTGTATTTAATTTTTTCTTTTTTTAAATTTCAAGTTAATGTGAGGGTACAAACAACTATGTTGCAATATTTGCATATGTTAGGTAGAGTCCCTCTTGTAGTTGTGTCCAACACCCAAAGTTGAACTGTATTTAAAAACCAGTAAGTTGTATTCTGTTAACAAGGAATATGTCTAATATAAAATGTGGCAAGATAGAAAATAAGAAGCTAGGATAAGATAGGCAAATGCAGAGCCAAAGGAGACTTTAAATGGAAAATAAGGAATCATTTTATATGATAAATTGTATAGTTTACAGTATATGTACTTTTGGGGACATATACAATGACCCAGTTATTATGCGAGGCACTTGTCCTTGATTATTACTGAAAAGCCCTTGAGCAGTATATTGTTGTTATTATTCCTTTTTCAGAGGAAGGGACTCTAAGGAGTAGAGAATCTATTTCACCACTAATCACAGCCCAGGATTCTGCACCGGGAGTACCCTACTTCCCTTCATACTTTCTATAGCCTGACAAAATACGTCTAATCACATATTGTATAAAGTGCAAGGAGACGTTAACAGTAAGTGTTGTAATGTTCTCTACCAACTTTTGGCAGAAATGGCTAAAAGAAAAAATACTGACAGATTCCAATTTCTTACAGAAACTACAGGGTGTCCAAAAATTTCATGTGGAATTTAAAATATTAAACTATTATGGAGACCCTGTATAAAGGCTAAGTACTCTAACTCCAACGCTATTCAACTTGAAATGAACAATAAGAATGAAATGAAAAGATCTATCCGATTCCTTAAAAATAAACCAATCAAATGTCAAACTCTCCAACATTCGAACCCACTTTCTTACTAGTTTAGTTAGAAAATAATAAAAAGATGATGCTTACATCACAAACACAGGAAATGTAGCTAAAGTTGTAAGTAGAGGCAAAGCCAATGACAGGAAAAGACTTTCACTTTTTAAAAACAAAACCCCAAAATAAACAAATGAAGTGGTAATTTCCAAAAAGTAGATAAGAGGGCAACAAGAATATAAATCAAACAATAGAAAACAAACTATGATTGAAGTACAGGTTCTGCTTTAGAAAACAGAGAACCCGCAGTACAATCAGTCAGTCTAAGAGCTATTTTTCTTGTTGAGTTACTGGAAAACTTAACAGAGAAAGAGAAAGCGGAGATTTAGAAAAATAAGCAGCGATAATCCCAGCTTTGGAGTACATTTTAAAACTAGAAGAGAACAAATACTGTGGGAAAAATGGAATATGTCAGTGAAATGGATGTTTTACTAAGAAAATTTAAAATTGATCCAAGCGAGAATAAAAACCTCAAGCAAATCAAAGTACATGGGAGAAAAGTAAAAAATAGCTAAAGAATTTATTCTAAAATTTATCTCAAGACCAGACAAGTTTCTAGTGAGTTATTTTAGACTTCTAAGAAACAGTTTATTACTATGCTGAAAAAATTGTAGGAACCCCCTCCCAACTTTATAAATCTGGCTTAATCCTGATCTTAAAACTTCTCACTGAAGAATAAATAGGAAACTTATAAATAGTTATGCTACTTGGATATGGATGCAAAATTTAAAATCATGAGATCAAATCAAAACCGCCCTGTGTAAAGAACTCAAGGGCGGTTTTGTGTGAGGAGGCGTTTTTTTGATCAGTCATACCATTAGAGCCAAAAGCAACTTGATACCAGTTAATGCTGAAATACAATTGATACAATTCAACACACACACTTAAGATTTTAAAAGACTGTTCTCAAATATACTAAAATTATAATAATAGCTTTGCCATACATAAGTAACAAAATAATAGGTGGAGAACATGATGAAGGTAAAGAAACGATTATATTAAAATAGCAAAAACAACACCCCCCACGGGGGGGGGGGGGGCGGGGC
>CAUYPK010110320.1:0-14562 GCA_963574355.1 Loris lydekkerianus | reverse complement strand
CATTCATAGTACCCAAAGACGGGTAAGATCACTCTGCGTTCAGTCAACCTAAGACAGGGACCAAACCATTGATGTTTGTATCCCCATGATGGATAAGACTGAAACTGCAAGAGCAGGCAACCTAAGACAGGGGCTATGTTTATCCACCATACAAAAAACAAAAGAGGGAATTGTTGGGCCCTGCCATGTGCCTTAGGCCTAGTGCAAATTCCCCAGCCTGACTAGAAGTAGATCCATCGAGTTACTTCCGCGTAGCAATGACTCAGCAAGGCCCAGCCTGAAACTGCCTCTACCTAGATACAGCCAACATGGTACCATGCCATCGGCCCAACCCTGTCACACATCTCATCCCCCGTCTTCTTTCCGTGCCCCTTCCCCACGTTCTATATAAGAGGCTGCTTGATGCAATAAAGTTGAGTTCCTGCTTAAAAAAAAAAAAAAAAAATTGAAATCAGAAACGAAGAGCAAAGGGAGGGAAGGAGGGAGTGGAGTGGGGCTTTGGTGTGTGCCACACCTTTTGGGCCAAGACACGACTGTATAGCATATGCTGCAAGGCAATAAATGCTATGAAAAAAAGGAGGAAGTTATCACAGGAGAAAAAGTCATTTTAGCAAGTTGAGGGAAATATAGTCTCCATGCAACATTTAGATTTCTGTCAGTGATAGAATTTAGTATGTCATTAAAACTAGATTGCTTTTTTTTTTTTTTTTTTTTTTTTGTAGTTTTTGGTCGGGGCTGGGTTTGAACCCACCACCTCCAATTTATGGGGCCGGCGCCCTACTCCTTTGAGCCACAGGTGCCACCTTAGATTGCTATTCAAGGGAGTTTAATTAAAGGCATTGATGACTGAGAACAAGTCTCAGCTATCTTCAGAAGAAGCTTAGAGAACTTGGAATGCACTGAGCAATAGCAACCTGACAACTTGATGAAAAGGAAAACCAGATGCTAATACCCCAAAGCAGAAGTAAAGTAAGCAGAATGACCATTTTCAATAAAGTAGCTGAAGAAATGATTGAAGACATGACATTACAGACCCTAGGACTCTGTTGACTTATATGCTATTGAAGAATGGGAACTGTACAGTTGAAGACTATCTCTAAATCCTACCTGCTGGTTTGTAGTTTTGCATAATAGACATATGGAAGGAGAGGCATGCGGGTTTTATATACTCATGTACAGGGTACTCAGTTCTTTGGGGCAATATTTTGCTAATTCTTCAGATTTAGATGGGTGTAAGCAAAGGAATGAGTCAGCTCTCATCTATGTTCTGCTTTTAAGAAGAGAATTGGACAAAAATGAACTAAGCACATATTGTCTTCAATAGCAAGCTTCTAAGATGAAAAAAGAATTCTCATTATATGGTAGTCTGAGCTATAGTTTGACACACAGAAGATAAGGGTAGCTCTTTTGAGGGATTGGGTTTGGGAAGGTGAACATTGATATTAGAATAGTAAAACATTAAAGACTGAGGAAGTACATATTGAAGACTTCATCCTGGTCAAAAAACAACAACAACAACAAAAAAAAAAAACCCATAGATAATATGGGTACTCAATATTTTTCTAACTGTATTGTCATTTGTTATATAAAATGTGTTATTTCATATGAATTTCAAATATCATGTTAATTCTTCCATTATTTTTTAAAAGAGCCAACAGAATAAACATATTAGGAACCTCAACGTGTCTGTGTCTTTGTGCCCACTTAATTTAATCAACAAGATTAACCCAAGTAATTATATATACATTTAATAAAAGTTCTTTAAAATTTTTAAGTAATAGTCATATTAGTAAAACATTGCTTTAAAGCCTTTAGATGTTTCAAACAAGAGTGCAAGTAATTACTGGCCAAGTGTTGTACTTCAAGGGTTCAAGTTAAACTACTTTATAAACTTTATAATAGATTGTTATAGAAAAAAAAGTAGGCAAGGACAAAATAACTCAAACTGTTTTCTAAGTAACCAAAGAAACACAGAGAATCACAGACCACTTTTTATAATAAACCCAATATTAATAGTCATTATTGCTATACATAAATTATGTAATCTAGATCTAGGGAGGAAAAAAAAACTGGTTTAAGGTTGGATAAGTTAATGGTCAAAATAGGGCTAGAACATAGGATACTTTATATCCAGCTCACTGACAACTTTGGTCTTTCTTGCAATTTCTCATTACCTGGCAGTTTGAGCTACAAATAGACTCATTATTTAAGGATAGATCATTTGAAGTACTGGGATGGGGGAGGTAAATATCGGTATTAGTATAGTAAAACTTTATTTTTATTTTTAATTTATTTTGAGACAGAGTCACATTCCATCACCCTGGGTAGAGGGCTATGCCATCATCATAGCTCACAGCAACTAAAACTTTGGGGCTCAAGCAATCCTCTTGCCTCAGCCTCCCATGTAGTAGCTGGTACTACAGGAGTGTGCCATCATGCCTGGCTAGTTTTTCTATTTTTGGTAGAGATGGGGTCTTGCTTTTTCTTGGGCTGGTCTCGAAATCCTGAGCTCAACAATTCACCCGCTTTTGCCTTCCAGAGTACTAGGATTATAGGCATGAGCCAC
Source organism: Loris lydekkerianus (assembly GCA_963574355.1). Classification (NCBI taxonomy): domain Eukaryota; kingdom Metazoa; phylum Chordata; class Mammalia; order Primates; family Lorisidae; genus Loris; species Loris lydekkerianus. The sequence goes on along the minus strand of CAUYPK010110320.1, from coordinate 11,996 downwards.
CAAGCCTGGCCAGTAGTATAGTAACACTTTAATCAGTGTTTTTCAACATTTTTAATCTTCTGGCATACTTGAACCTATAGTTAAACTTCTATGGCACACTTAAATTATATTGATAAAAAAAGAGTAAATAAAGAATATATTTGCTGTGCTTTAGACTTCCTTTGAAAATTAATCATCTTTAAAATTTTTCATGGCACACCTAAGATCCTCTCACAGGACACCAGCAGCACACCAGTAGAAAATCACTGCTTTAAATAATGGGGAAATTGATATTATTTAAAAGCACTTGCATATTCAAAAACTTTGATGGAGGGCAGAGCAAAATGGTGGACTAGAGACAGCTCCTTTTTCTTTTCTTTTCTTTTTTTTTTTTTTTTTGAGACACAACCTCAAGCTGTCGCCCTGAGTAGAGTGCTGTGGCATCACAACTCACAGAAACCTCCAACTCCTGGGCTCAAGAGATTCTCTTGCCTCCACCTCTCAAGTAGCTGGGACTACAGGTGCCTGTCACAACTCCCGGGTATTTTTTGGTTGCAGCCGTCATTATTGTTTGGCGGGCAGGGCTGGATTGGAACCCGCCAGCTCAAGTATTTGTGGCTGGCACCTTAGCCACTTGAGCCACAGGCTTCCAGCCTAGAAACAGCTCCTTTTCAGCTCTCCCCGATGAGATCAGTGAGAAAGGACTCCAGCCACCTCTGGCTGGTGGGGCCTGCCCAGAAACATTGCTTCCGAGGCATGGGGAGGTAGCAGGAAACTCTCAGATCCCAAGAGGTCAGGAGCAGAGGACATACAGCACAGAAGGCGAGTACTTGCAGGCTGGGGTAGACCAGCCAGTTCAGCAGCAGTGGCAGTTTTCAGACGGAGAAGGTCTTCTCTGCAGATTTTTCTTGGTGGAGGGGACCTGGGCACTTGGTGGAATTACCTTGGGAGAGCTTAGGTGACTGAGCAAGTGATCTTGTAAAGCATCCAGGATTCAGGACTAAGCCACCAAGAGAAGCAGAACTCTCCTTTTTTTTTTTTAGCTGCAAGTAGGAGCAGCCATTGTGGGAAAGCTGCCTTGCAGGATCAGCCCTCAGGGTCCTAGTGAGAGGCTTGTTCTGGTACACCACATAAGCTGGGGGAACAAACCATGGGGAGATTTGAGCAACACATGCTTTCCTCAGAAGACCATTGTGTGGCCAAGGGACACAGTTTGGAAAGGTCAAGGTATGTCTATTTAGCAGGCTGATGAGAGCTTCAGGGTCCCAACCCTGTGGGGATTGAGGGTAATGAAATCACAAAGAGGGCTCGGTGCCCATAGCTCAGTGGTTAGGGCACCAGCCACATACAAAGGGGCTAGCAGGTTCAAACCCAGCCCGGGCCTGCTAAACAACAATGACAACAACAACAACAACAACAACAAAAATAGCCAGGTGTTGTGGTGGGTGCTTGTAGTCTCAGCTACTTGGGAGGCTGAGGCAAGAGAATTGCTTAAGCCCAAGAGTTGGAGGTTGCTGTGAGCAGTGATGTGACAGCACTCTAATGAGGGTGACATAGTGAGATTCTGTCTCAAAAAGAAAGAAAGAAAGAAAGAAAGAAAGAAAGAAAGAAAGAAAGAAAGAAAGAAAGAAAGAAACAAACCAGGTCTTTTTGTCAAGAAAGAGGCTTCCAGCCTCCATCTTATACATCAGTATCAGTGTCACAATTAGCATCTCATACCACAGAAGATCATCTGATGGCAAGATATATATATTCCTTTAAAAAAAAAATTGTTCAACTTTTTTCCCCTAGATTTTTCTTTTTCTTTCTTTTTTCTTTTATAATTATTTTTCATTATTTACTTCTTCAATATTAAGGGTTCCAATTTTCCTAGTTTTCTGTTCCTAATATTCTCCCCCCCCTCCAATTTTATCCCTTCAGGTTTTTGTTTGTTTTATTTTGATTTACACTATTTTTGTTTTTCTTCTCTATTTGATGGAGGTGGGTTCTTGTATCTTCTCAGGCTGGTAAGGTCTTCTCCTGATCTCAAGGGACACACCTAACCCAGCACCCTAGAGACTGGGAATTGTGGGTGTGGGTCAAGAAACCCTACTTAATGCCACTTACTCCTGTTTCTATCATTCTATTCCGTTCTTCCTTTCTCACTCTTTCCTTTTACCCCTTTTCATTTTCTTTTCACTTTTATTAGATTTTCTCCCTTCCTGCTCTTCACTCTTCTCTTCCTTTTGGTTTTATACAAATAGGACACTTCAATAACTAAGGTCAGAGACAAGGTAACTTACAGAGAAGGAAGAAGTTAAAGGAAAAAGTAGGGTAAGGAAGCAGACAAGAAGAAAATACGCATGAGGAAGAAACAATAGAAAAATTCAAGCAACATGAAAAATTAGACCAGAGAATCCCTCATGAAATAGCTACTGCAGAGGTTTCCATCTGTAAAGAATGTTAGAAATGACAGAAAGGGAATTTAAAATATGGGTGATGGCTGGGCTCAAACGGCTAAGGTGCCAGCCACATACACTTGAGCTGGTGGGTTCAAATCCAGCCCAGGCAGGCCAAACAACAATGACAACTACAACCAAAAAATAACCAGGCATTGTGGTGGGTATCTGTAATCCCAGCTACTTGGGAGGCTGAGGCAAGAGAATTGATTTAAGTCCAAGAGTTGGAGGTTGCTGTGAACTATGATGCCACAACACTCTACTGAGGGCTACAGCTTGAGACTCTGTCTCAATATGGGTGGTAAAGCAATGAGGAAAATTGCAGAGAAAGTAGGAAATAACCAAAAGGAAATCTAAAAACTGAACCAAATAAGGGATGAAATATAAGAAAAATGTAGTGAGAATATAGCAGAGCTTAAGGAATTGAAGTAGTCAATCAGGGAACTTAAAGATGCAGTAGAAGGTATCAATAATAGATTAGACCATGGAGAAGAAAGTATCTCAGAGATTTGAGGATGAAGGTCTTGAGGTAACACAGGCAGTTAAAGAGGCAGGAAAGAAGAGAGAGAAAGCAGAATGTTCAGTGAGAGAATTATGGGACTTTGTGAAGTGTTCAAATGTATGAATGATAGGTATCACAGAAGGGTAAGAAGAATGCACCAGAGGAATGGAAGCCCTACTAGAAGATATCATAAATAAAAATTTCTTGAACAGATCAATATCAGGCACTGAGATTGAAGTAACAATAGAAAAGTTAAAAAAAAAAATCCTGAGATCCAATGACTTCACTCCAGAATTCTGTCACAACTTCAAAGATGAGCTACTACCTATAATGCATAATGTATTCCTAAACATTGAGAAAGAAGGAACCTTCCTTAATATGTTCTATGAAGAAAATATCACCTTAATTCCAAAACCAAGAAAGCATTCAACTCAAAAGAATAACTACAAACAAATTTCACTAATGAATATCAGTGCAAAAATAGTCAACAAAATCCTAGCTAAGATATTTCTGCTACACATTTAAAAAGTGATACATCATGATCAAGTAGGCTTCCTCCAAGGGATGCAAGGTTGGATTAACATATTCAAATCTATAAATGTACCTCACTATATCAATAGAAGTAAAAACAAAGACCATATGATCTTCTTAATAGATATAGAAAAAGCGCTTAACAAAATTCAGCATCCTTTTCTAACAAGGACACTTAAGAAAATAGACAGAGGGGATGGAGCAAGATGGCATCCAAGTAACAGCTTCTTTGCAATTGGGCGTGGTGAGATTTGAGAGAAGACTCCAGGCACCTCTGGCTTGTGAGCGCTGCCCAGAAACTTCCCTATGAGGATGCAGGGAGCAGCAGGAGACTTCTGGACGCCGGGAGGAGGAAAAAGCAGTGGAGAAGTGGCAAGTGGTTGCATTTGGTTTGAGGCTATGGCACCTGCCTTTGCTGTAGCTATAGCATCAGCAAGATTACAGACAGGGAAGGCCTTCTCTACAGGTGTTTTGGGTTTTGGACTTGGGCACTTGGTTGAATTACCTTGGGAGACCTTAGGCAAAAGTATGGGTGACTTTAAGCATTGTCCAGGGTCTGGGACTGAGCCACTAGGCCTGAATGAAGCTATCATTGTTTGGCTGTGGGCCATGAAGACATTGTGGGAGAGCTGCCCTGCAGGCTCCACCCTCAGGGTCTCAGAGTGAGGACCAGGCTGGGAGACCCTGAGCCAGTGATGTAATGATTGTAAACAGTGCCAAAGGCCAGGACTGAGATGGTGGGGAAGAGGGAAATTTTCAGTGTTCAGCAGTAGGAGACCTGCCTTGCAGCCTCAGCCCTCAGGGACATAAAGTGAGGCTGGTTTTGTTGCACCTGATAAGCGGACAGCCCTTCAGGAAAAATCCAAGCAATACATGCTTTCATGGGAAAGCCTCTGCTTAGCCAAGGTTAATGGTTTAAAGTGTCTTTTAAGTAGGTGGAGGAAAGACTCAGGTTCTCAACCCTGTGGGGTTTGAGGGCAAAGAAGTCAGCAGAGGCCTCCAGTATCCATCTTATACAGATGTATCAGCATGTGATTAGCATCTCATATCCCAGAAGATCATGTGTTGCTCAGAAAATATTAAGCAAAATATGTATTTCTTCATTTTAGTTTTTTTTCCTTTCTTTTATTTCAACTTTTTCCCCCCAGACTATTCTTTTTTTTTTTCTTTTCTTTCATTTTTCTAGTGCAAATATAATTTTCCACTGTTGCCTTCTTTAATAATAAGAACTTCAATTTGGCTAGTTTAACTGCCCCTATTATTTGTTTGTTTGTTTGTTTATTTGTTTGTTTTTACCTAGTTTTATCTTATAAGTTTTTTTTTGCTTGTTTACTTTGGTTTGATTTATACTATTTTTGTTTTTCCTCTCCATTTGGTGGAGGTGGGGTACCATGTCTGCTCAGGCTGGCAAAGAGCTGATGACCTCAAGGGAACCATCCAAACCAGCATCCCCAGAAGTTGGGGTTTTTTTAGATATGGGTCAAAATACCCTACTGTACATATTTATTGCTCCTGTATCCTTCTTTCTGTGCCTCTCTTCTTTTTGTCAATCCTCCCTTTTACTCACACCCTCTCCTTTCTCTTTTTCCTTTTTAAAAATATTTTTTTCCTTCTTGCTCTTCAATCTTCTCATCCTTTTAGTCCTGTACCAAAAGGACTCATCAACATCGTAGGTCAGAGGCACGGTAACTTGAAGAGCAAGAGGAAGTGAAAGGAAAGCTAGGGCAAGGAAACAGACAAAAGAAAACATTCATGAGGAAGAAACAGAAAAAATTCCTGGCAACATGAAAATCCAGACCAGAGCAACCCTCCCAAGGGACCAAGAGATAGCTACTGCAGAGGTTTCCATATAGAAAGAAATGTTAGAAAGCTGGGTTGAGGGGGCAAAAGAAAAGAAAAGAAAGAAATAAATGTTAGAGATGACAGAAGGGGAATTTAAAATACAGATGATAAAAACAATGAAGGAAATTTCTGAAAAAATGGAAAATAACCAAAAGGAAATCCAAAATCCAAAAAGAGAATAAAATAGGAGATGAACAATATGGGGAATATAGAAAGTATATAGCAGAGCTGAAGGAATTGAAGCAGTCAATTAGGGAACTTAAAGATACATTAGAAAATATCAAACATCAATAACAGATTAGACCATGCTGAAGAAAGAGGTACAAGACAAAGCTCTTGTGATAACTCAGATAGTTAAAGAGGCAGAAAAAAAAAAAAAAAAAAAAAAAGAGAGAGAGAGAGAGAAAGCAGAATGTTCACTGAAAGAATTATGGGAATTTATGAAGCTTTCAAACATTTCAGTTATAGGTCTCCCAGAAGGAGAAGAAGAATGCCCCAGAAGAATGGAAGCCATACTAGAGAATATTATAAATGAAAATTTCCCCAATACCACCAAGAATCTGACACACTACTTTCAGGGGGATATCAGACCCCAGGTTGCCACAACTCAAATAGAGCTTCTCCAAGACACATTATGATGAACCTGTCCAAAGTCAAGACAAAAGAAAAGATTCTATAAGCTTCCATGGGTAAGTCCCAATTAGTCTACAGGGGTAAATCCATCAGGGTGACTGTAGACTTCTCTAATGAAACTTTTAAAGCCAGAAGACAATGGTCATATAAATTTAATCTACTTAAACAAAACAATTTCCAGCCCAGAATTCTATATCCTGCTAAGCTAAGCTTTAAAACTGATAAGAGAAATCAAATATTTTACTGACATGTAAACATGGAGAAGTTTGCCACAATAAGACCAACTCTACAGGAAATAATTTGACCTGTTCTACACACTGACCATCACAATGGACAAATAAAGTAAGCATGCAAAAATTAAAGGACAGAACCTAGCTTCCAAAATATTTCAAAACAAAAAACTAAGCAATAGGCTTTACAAAATAAGATGAATAGAACACCACCACACTTATCAATTATCTCAATAAATATTAATAGCTTGAATTCCCCCACTGAAGAAGTATAGACTGAATGATTGATAAGAAAACAGAAGCCATCCATTTGCTGTCTGCAGTAAACCCACCTTGCCTCAAAAAATCAAATTAATACTCAGAGTTAAGGGTTGGAAGACAATTTTTCAGGCAAACAGAATTCAGAAGAAAAGAGGGGTTGCAATCTTATTTTCAGATAGAAGAGGATTTAAAGCAACTAAAGCCAAAAAAGACAAAGATGGACACTTCATATTGGTCAAGGGAAAAATACAACAAGAAGACATTTCAATCCTAAATATTTATGCACCCAACTTTCATAATCCCAGTTTCCTAAAACAGACCTTAATTAGTCTGAGAAACATAAATATCCCATAACACCATAATTTTAGGGGACGTTAACACTCTTCTTACAGAGCTGGAAAGATCCTCTAAACATAAACTAAACAAATATACAAGGGACTTAATTGTAATCCTAGAACAACTGTGCTTGATAGACGTATATAGAACACTCCATCCCAAAGCTAAGGAATATACGTTCTTCTCACTGGCCCATGGAACATTCTCCAAAATTGATCATATCCTAGGACACAAAACAAACCCAAAAGAATCAAAATAATTGAAACTTTACCTTGTATCTTCACAGACCACAAGTCATTCAAGGGTAATAGAACTTAACTCCAAGAAAAACATTCATCCCAAACAAAGGCATGGAATTTAAACAACCTTATGGTAAATGACAATTGGGCGCAGGAAGACATAAAAGATGAAATCATTCACTTCTTTGAGCATAACAACAATGAAGATACAAGCTACCAAAACCTGTGGTATAAAGCAAAATCAGTCCTGAGAGGAAAATTTATTACATTAGATGCCTATGTCTGAGCAACAGAAAGAGCACATCCACAAACTCACGAGCCATCTTATGGAATTGTAAATAGAAAAACAATCTAAGCCTAAACCCAGCATAATAAAATAAATATCTAAAATTAAATCAGAGATTAATGAAATTAAAAACAAAAGAATCAGAAAATTAATGAAACAAAATAAGTAAAATAGATAAACCTTTGGCCAGACTAACTAGAAATAAAAAAGTAAAATCTCTCATAACCTCAATCAGAAATGCTAATGGGGAAATAACAACAGATGCCACAGAGATACAAGAGATTATCTCTGAATACTACAAGAAACTCTATGCCCAGAAATTTGACAAATTAAAGGAAATAGATCAATACTTTGAATCACATCCTCCCCCTAGACTTAGCCAGGAAGAAATAGATCTCCTGTGCAGACCAATTTCAAACACTGAGATCAAAGAAACAATTAAGAAATCACCCAGCAAAAATATTCCTTGATCTGGATGGCTTCACACCAGAATTCTATCAAACCTTCAAAGAAGAGCTTATTCTCATACTACAGAAACTATTCCAAAAAACTGAGGAGGAAGGAATATTCCCCAACACGTTCTACAAAGCAAACATTACCCTGATACCAAACCCAGGAAAAGACCCAAATAAAAGGAAAACTTCAGACCAATTTCACTAATGAATATGGATGCAAAAATTCTCAACCAAATTCTAGACAATAGATTACAGCTTCTCATCAAAAAAGTCATACATCATGATCAAGTAAGGATGTAAGACTGGTTTAACATATGCAAGTCCTTAAACATTATTCACTATATCAACAGAAGCAAAAATAAAAACCATATGATCCTCTTAATTGATTCAGTAAAAGCATTCAAAAAAATCCAGCATCCTTTTCTAATTAGAACACTGAAGAGTATAGGTATAGGTGGCACATTTCTTAAACTGATCAAAGCTGTCTATGACAAACCCACAGCTAATCTTTCACTGAATGGAGTAAAACTGAAAGCTTTTCCACTTAGATCTGGAACTAGGCAAGGTTGTCCTCTATCACCACTACTATTCAACATAGTGCTGGAAGTTCTAGCCAATACTGTCAGGCAAGAGGAGGAAACAAAGGGCATCCAAATGGGAGAAGAGGAGGTCAAACTCCCCTTTTTTGATGATGATGTGATCTTATACTTAGAGAACCCCAAAGGCTCAACAAGAAGACTCCTGGAAGTCATGATAAAAACAGAGTAATGTCTCAGTATATAAAAACAATGTCCACAAGTCTGTAGCCTTTGTATACGCCAATAACAGCCAAGATGAAAAGCTAATTATGGATACAAACCCTTTCACCATAGCTTCAAAGAAAATGAAATACCTAGGAATATACCTAACAAAAGAGGTGAAGGAACTCGATAAAGAAAATTATGAAACCCAAAGAAAAGAAATAGTAGAGGATATTAACAAATGGAATAACATACCTTGCTCATGGCTGTGAAGAATCAACATTGTTAAAATGTCTATACTTCCCAAAGCAATCTACCAATTCAATGCCATCCCATTTAAAATACCAACATCATACTTTCAAGACTTGGAAGAAATAATTCTTCATTTTGTATGGAATCAGAAAAGAACCCATATAGCTAAGGCAATTCTTAGTAATAAAAACAAAGCTGGGGGCATCAGCATACCAGAATTTAGGCTGCGTCAAAACACCATGGTACTGGCACAAAAATAGAGACACAGACATTTGGAATCGAATAGAAAACCAGGAAATGAAACTAACATCTTACAGCCACCTAATCTTAGATAAACCAAACAAGAACATACACTAGGGAAAAGAATTCCTATTCAATAAATGGTGGTGGGAGAACTAGATATGCATATGTAAAAGACTGAAACTGAACTCACACCTTTCTCCACTTACAAAAATTGATTAAAGATGGATAAAAGACTGAAATTTAAGGCATGAAACTAAATCCTCAAAGAAAGCATAGGAAAAACACTTGAAGATATCGGCCCAGGGAAAGATTTTATGAATAAGATTTCTATGGCAATTGCAACAACAAAAATAAACAAATGGGACTTAATTATACTGATAAGCTTCTGCACAGCTAAGGAGATAACAACCAAAGCAAAATGACAACATACACAATGGGAAAGGATATTTGCATATTTTGAATCATACAGAAGCTTAATAACTAGGATCTACAGAGAACTCAAATTAATCCATAAGAAAAAAGCCAACAATCCCATATATCAATGGGCAAGAGAGATGAATAGAACCTTTTCTAAAGAAGACAGATGAATGGCTAAAAAACTTATGAAACAAATGCTCATTGTCCCTATTGAGAGAAATGCAAGTCAAAACCACCCTGAGATTTCTAACCCCAATGAGAATGGCCCACATCACAAAATCTCAAAACTGCAGATGCTGGTATGGATGTGGAGAGAAGGGAACACTTTTACACTTCTGGTGGAATTGTAAATTAATGCATTCTTTTTGGAAGGAAGTATGGCAAAACCTCAAAGAACTCCAGCTAGACCTCCTATTTGATCCTGAAATTCCATTACCGGGTATCTACTCAGAAGAAAAAAAAAAAAAAAATCCTTTTACCGTAATGACACTTGCACTAGACTGTATATCGCAGCTTAATATACAATCACCAAAATGTGGAAATAGCCTAAATGCCCACCAACCTACGAATGGATTAATTAGCTGTGGTATATGTATACCACAGAATACTATTCATCCATTTAAAAAGATGGAGACTTTACATCTTTTGTTTTAACCTGGATGGAAGTGGAACACATTCTTATTAATAAAGCATCACAAGAATGGAGAAGCAAGAATCCTATGTAGTGAATTTTGATATGAGTACAATTAATAACCCAGTACATGGTGGATGGTAGAGAAGGAGAGAGCAGAGTGAGTGAAGGAGAGAAGGCGGGAAGGGAAAGGGAGAGTAAGGAGAGGGAAAGAGGGAGGTGGGTGGGATAAGGGAAGAGCCGAGATAGGGAAGAAGGCAGAGTGGTGCCACCTTTTTGTGGCAGGACATAATCATAAGAGGAACTTTACCTAGGAAATGCAATCATTGCAATGTGGTTCTTTGTCCCTCAATGAATCCCCAAAAATGAAAATAAAGAAAACTGTCAGAGAAGGTACATTTCTTATGCTGTTTGAACCATCTATGACAAATCCACAGCTAAAATCATACTGAATGGAGTAAAACTGAAAGCTTTTTTACTTAGAATTGGAACCAGACAAGGATATCCATTATTGCCACTATTATTCAACATTGTCCTGGAAGTTCTAGCCAATGAAATCAAGCAAGAGAAGGATATAAAGGGCATCCAAATAGGGGCAGAGGAGGTCAAACTCTCCCTCTTTGCTAGCAATATGATCTTATACTTTGCAATCCCCAGAGACTCAACCACAAAACTCCCGGAAGTGTTCAGGAAATACAGTAATGTCTCAGGGTATAAAATTAATGTCCAAAAATCAGTAGATTTTGTATATGCCAATAATGGCCAAGTTGAGAAGAATATCAATAAAACAATTCCCTTCACAGTAGCCTCAAAGAAAATGAAATACTTAGGAATGTACTTATCAAAGGAGATGACGGATCTTTACAAAGACAATTATGAAACCCTAATGAAAGAAATTGCAGCAGACATTAACAAATAAAATAACATACCATACTCATGGCTGGGAAGAATCAACATTGTTAAAATGTCTATCCTACCCAAACCAATCTAGATATTCAACATAATCCCTATTAAAATACCAACATCATAGTTTGAAGAACTGAAAAAAAGTAGTATTTCATTCTGTATGGAACCAGAAAAAAAAACCTATATAGCCAAGGCTATTCTTAGTAGTAAAAACAAAGCTAGCAGCATCACTCTACCAAATTTCAGGCTATATTACAAGTCCACAGTAATCAAAACAGCACAGTATTGGCACAAAAAATAGAGATAGACATATAGAGCCGTAAAAAAAAAAAAAAAAAAAAAAAAAAAAACAAGAGATGAAACCAATCTCTAGTTGCCATCTGATCTTTGAGAAACAACAAAAGCATTCAGTGGGGGTAAAAAAAATCCGTATTCAACAAATGTTGCTGAGAGAACTGGATAACCACGTGTAAAATACTGGACCTAGACCCATATCTTTGACCACTTACAAAAATTAGCTCAATATGGAGAAAAGACTTAAATCCAAGATATAAAATCACAAAAATATTAGAAGAAAGTGTGGAAAAATCTCTTGATGATGTTGGACTGGGGAAAGATTTTATGACAGACTTCAGTGGCAATTGCAAAAACAAAAATAAATAAAAGTCTCAAAACTGCAGATGTTGGCATGGATGTGGAGAGAAAAGAACACTTTTACACTGCTGGGGGGACTGAAAACTAATACAACCTTTATGAAGGCAATCTGGAGAACCCTCAAAGAACTCAAGCTAGGCTGGGTGCCTGTGGCTCAAGTGGCTAAGGCGTCAGCCACATACACCTGACCTAGCGGGTTCAAATCCAGTCCAACAAATCCAAACAACAATGATGGCTGCAACCAAAAAAAAAAAAAAAAAAAAAAAAAAAAATAGATGGGTGTTGTGGCGGGTGCCTGTAGTCCCAGCTACTTGGAAGGTGGCGGGTTCAAACCTAGCCCCAGCCAAAAAACCCACAACAAAAATAAATAAATAAATAAATAAATAAAACATTTGTTATAATTGTTTTTTGTAACTGAAAT
>CAUYPK010110306.1:0-16124 GCA_963574355.1 Loris lydekkerianus | reverse complement strand
ATGTTATATTATGTGTTTAATATATTATTGTTAAAATTATATGCTTTTGTGTGAGTGTTTGTCTGTTTTGGCAGGTCACTGCGTGGTGTAGCTCTCTGACTCTCACAGTTTAAAATTTTGGCTCTTTGTGTCGAACTTGTTTGCCACCCCTGCTCTAGATCTTCTCATGCCTCCATTGGCTTTTCCTGAAAGACTAACTGGAGAACTCAGTTATACGTCAGTATGTAATTCAACTCTCATATCCTCTGAAATTCTTTTCCAAATAACTGATTAAAGCTGAGTTGGCAGCTTTCGTCTCAGTGACCATGAAGCAATTTGTTTCTTTTTTTTCTTTTTTTTTCTTTTTTTGCAATTTTTGGCCAGGGCTGGGTTTGAACCTGCCACCTCTGGCATATGGGGCCAGCGCCTACTCCTTTGAGCCATAGGTGCTGCCCCAATTTATTTTAATTTTAATTGCACTGTTTATAACATTGTGTTACAATCTGTCTCTCCATTAAAGAGGCTTACTCAACTTTGTTTACTTGATGGAAAATAGAATACCAAGCAAGGGGCATGCAAGTTATATATATATATATATACATTTTTTTTTGTAATTTTTGGCCGGGGCTGGGTTTGAACCTGCCACCTCTGGCATATGGGACTGGCATCCTACCCCTTTGAGCCACAGGTACTGGCCATGCAAGTAATATTTTTGAATGAATAAATAAATGAAGGAACCAGCCAAAAATTAAGAGTTTTATGTTAGAGATTTTATTTTTTTAGAGTAGTTTTAGGTTCACAGCAGAAAGTACAGAAAGTTTGCATAGACTCCTTACCCCACACACAGGCAACTTCCCTTGCCAGCAGTATTCCACATCACAGTGGCACACTTTCTACATCCACGAACCTACTTCAATAGCATGTCACTATCATCCAAGGTCTACAGTTTCCATAGGGTTCACTCTTGGTGTTTTACACTCTGTGGGTTTGGACATACATACTATGACTTGTATCCACCATTGTGGCATTATACAGACTAGTTTCACAGATTTAAAATACTCTCTGCTCCTCCCTTTCCTCTGGTAATCACTGATCTTTTTACAGTCTCTGTAGTTTTGCCTCTTTCAAAATATCTTATACAGGACATAGCTTTTCCAGATTGGCTTCTTTCACTCGGTAATACGCATTTAAGGTCATTTTATGTTTTCTCGTGGCCTGTTTCTTTCTTTTTAGTGCTAAATACGTCCTTGTCTGTGTGTACTACAGTATATTTATCCATTTACTTACTGAAGGACATCTTACTTGCTTTCATGTTTTGGCAAATATGAATAAACCTGCTTAAACATCTATATGTAGTTTTTGTGTGGACATAAATTTTTTTCAGCTCCTTTGGGTAAATACCAAGGAGTACAATTGCTGAATTGTGCGGTAGGTTTAGTTTTGTAAGAAATTGCCAAACTGTCTTTGAAAATAGCTTGCCATTTCGCATTCCCACTAGCAATGAATGAGAGATCCTGTTTGTTCCATATTCTTGTAAAAACTTTAGTTTTATCTGATTTTAAGATGTTTGCTATTTGAATAAGTGTGACATGGTATCACCTTGTTTTATTTTGCAGTTCACTAATGATGGATAATGTGGAGCATCTTGTCATATGCTTATTTGCCATTTTTATATTGGTGAGGTATCTATTCAGATCAGTTGCTCATTTTTTAATTGGGCTTTTTGGTTTCTTGTTTTTTTAAGAGACCTTTGTATATTTTAAATAACAGTCCTTTATGAAATGTGTCTTGAATCATTAGATTTTGTTTAATTCTATAGGATTTCTGTTTTATACTTCCTGACATATCGCTTTACAATTAAGAACTTTCAGACTGTGGCATTCTAACATTTGATGCCAGGATTTACTATCAAATCACTTATTCTATAGCCCAGTGGTACTCATTAAAGAAGCACCTAGAAGTTAATTAAAATACATTGTCTATTTTAAACAGATGCAATTGATGTGGAAGGTTTGGAATGTGATCAGAGTCTTTACTTTTTTTAAAGCAACTACAGGTGTTTCCAATACCAGTGGCATCCAAATAACACTTTCACCAGGACACACTTCCTTTTATTTTGCATGGTCCAGGAGTAATCTTCAATTTTGACAAGGAAAATATGAAAAGGTTCAGGTAAGTCAGGAGGTATACCTTATAGTTCTCTTATTTGTCTAGCCTCATTTAAACATCTTTTTATCTTTCACAGATTCCTGCGTATTTATATCTGGGGCCTCAGTTTATTATGTAGTTCTCAAATCTTAGGACAACAGATAACATGCTTCAATGGCAATTAAAAAGTCACATGAGTCACAACTGTCAAGTCATAGAAGCAACCCAAATGCCCATCAACCCATGAAGGGTTTAACTAACTGTGATAGATGTATACCATGGAGTACTACTCAGCCATAAGAAAAGATGGAGACTTTACATCGCTTATGTTTACCTGGATAGAGCTGAAATACTTTCTTGTAAGTAAAGTATCTCAAGAACAGAAAAAAAATATCCAATATACTCAATATAATATGAAATCAGTAGATAAATAACTACATGAGCACATGAATGATAAAACACAAATACAGTCTAGCAAGACAGTAGAGAGGAGGAGGGAGGACCATCCAGGGAGGAAGGAGGGCAAGTGGAGGGAACTCACCTAACGTGCACCATGGGAGGGTGTTCAGCAAGCCCCCTGGGTGAAAGGCTCAACTACAGCTTGAACTTTACCTTAGAATTGAAAGCAATTGTAACCTAAAAATTTGTACCCTCATATTAATTTGAAATAAAAAAAAAAAAAAGTCACGTAAGGATTTGGATCTCTGACCTCAATTAAACCAAAACAAGCTACCAAGTCCCTATACTACAAACAAGCTACTCACGCACACTCTGTGACTACAAGACATGCTATGGAGTCTGTACTCTTTAAGGTACTAAGGACTCAATGATAAGAACAGGATCCATATCTCATGGTGCATACCCTCTGTACAAAATTTTCGCTGGTCTTTATTTGCCTTGAATCTGTCCCACTTCAGCAGATGTATTTACTTTGGATTATAAATTTTTTCAGATCAGAAAACACAGAATATGTACTACATGGTGGCTTCACATGTTTGACTCTCTTTGGAAAGATTTAACAATACTGGTAAATTTTAAAAAATATTCAAAAATCCATATTATCCTATCTGTTAATAGAATGTAGTATTTTATTACTTTTTACTCAGGATTTTTTAATTCAATATTCAGAAAATATTACAAACAAAGTCAGACCTTTTTGAGAATTTCCCTTAGTCCCATTTTCCTATGAATTGACAACCTACTTTCTGCCCTACTAGATCACTACCAGAAATTCTATGTATAATCTTTTAGTCTACTTGTGTATCTTGTTAATATAATACATAAATAATATATAATTCTGTGTGTTTAAAATGTACATAAATGCTATCATTTGGTACACAGAATTGATGTATTTATCTATTTATTTATTCCACATTGTTTCACAAAGGAACTTAGGTTACATCAAAAATTATATATTGAATTTAAAAAATCTGTCATGCCAATTCATAAACTATCCAGCCACCTGTGGTCTGGTGTTTTCTTTTTAATAGATCATCTTTTCTGGTATTAGGTATACAAAAATCTCAGTTTAAAGTGTGTGTGTGTGTTTGTGTGAATTCTCACTCCTTATTGGTGTGATTAAACTATTAGAAATCCACAACTCAAAACCTCATCAAGCTTTACTAACATGCCATATTTTAAAAGTTACATCACAAGTACAAGCCAATAATTAGAAATGTAAAAATGCAATCTCTTCAGAGAAGAAAATGTGGAACAGAAAACAAATGTATGTACAAAAAAATATAATAATCATTGGGCTAACCTAATGTACAACATACATAAAAAATATATGATTTGCATCTCTATTGAATTTGTAATTTGCTAAGTGGTTCCATATATATTATCTCGTTCCTTTCTAAGGTATCAGCCAAAGAAATGGAGAACTTATGCAAAGAATCCACAATCTTTACCTAGTTATGTGCCACTTAGAACTGCCAAGCCTGCTGGTCTCCCTTTCCTACCCTAGGTTTTAGCTAGTTAATGATGTAATTGTAAACTTTATCCCCCTCCCATAGATTCCTTTTTACACAAGTTAATCAAGCATAGTGTATGAGACATAATCAAAATAAATCTCTACTGCTGACTTCTGCTGCCCTTTAAAATATGTTCAGTAGTGAAAGATTTTTTTCCCTTACCCCTAGATTAAAAATCTCTAGAGTCCATGACCTTCAATTTTCTATAATCACTTTAGATCCAAAACATAGTCTCAATTCAAAACTTAGTATATCCTTCCCATATAATGATCGACTTAATTTACAATACAATTGTCCCCCTTCCTGCAGCAAAGGCTGATACCAGGCATTAGAGAAAGAGGCACAGCAGGTTTCTTCTCTTCCTCTGATATCGGCCCTGACTTTAGGCCTCCCTATGACTAACGCAGAAGGGAGAGTAGGATAAGAAAAGACCTACTGCATCTGGTGCACTCATAAATGAACTTGGTGGCATCTGGGTCTGCCGAATGTTTAAAGCTATTTCATGGGGACACTTTTGTTTGCTGGGAAGCTCTAGTTAATCTTCACAAGGAGATGTAACAAAATCATTCATCATCAGGCTTAGTTATAGCAGCATCTGGAGAAAGCAAAGCGGACAATGATGCAACAGTTCTGTGAGAGATCTGCCTGTGCCTCACGCCTGCTCTTACTAAGCCTGTGTTTAGCACATTTATCTTTCTACATACATACCTGAAGTATTCTCTACTCAGTAGTAAATGACCTTTGTTCTATGAAATTTATGAGATTTTCACAAACTAAAATAGCCTCTGACAGGGTCATTTTCAATCCATCCATTTCTATCTACAATGTCAAAATCCAGCACAGACTGGGGGACCAAATTGCTGCTGCTTACCAACAAAGTAACTCTCTCAGTGTCTCCGTTTCCTCCCCTGTGACATAGGAAGGCCAACAGTAATATTTATCCTATAATGTTGTTTTTACGATTAACTGAGTTACTACATGTGCACACCCTATAGTAAGCATTAGTAGATGTCAGCTTTACTGATTAATATTATTAGCAGGTCATATCATGTGGGGTAGGCCACTGTAATAGCATGGAATGACAGGTCACTCACAAGAGAGTCTCTAGTTATCACATATATTTAATATATACTATGTATAAATATGTTTTCTAAATCCCATTGCAAGAATTCCATTAAATAGTTGATGCTATTTCAGAACTTGATATCAGCCTACTATGAGCATTTTTAATAGGTGAGGGACTGCATGTGTGAACAGCTTGGTGGGAAGTTTATTTGGTAGGTGACAGGAGACTTGAAGTGGGAGAGGCCTTAGAATTTGGTATGTGACAAAGAGCCTCATAATTATCACGTCCTACTTTGTAGTTGGTCCCTATAAGCAGCTGATACAATTTTATTTCACTTCGAGTTAACATTGTTAAAAATCAAACTGTAGTAGCTTCTATGCAGACTAGGTTTCTCTGACTATTTGAAATAAATTTGAGAGTGGTTTTATAGAGAGAATTTCTTGGCTTTTGTATCAAGGATGGCCTTTCATTTAGAAGAGTCCTTAAAATGTGATGTAATATCACCATTTTATATTAGAACTTCACGTTTCATGTATGCCATTACATGCATAGAAGCCTTGTCTCTGGACTAACTTTGTCTGTAATGGAGTAGTGACGTGGATAATTGGGAGACATTTTAAAGGGAGTGTGTATCTCCATGAGGGCATCAGTAATTGGAAATGAAAGATTATAACCAGTGAAACAGCATTGTTAAAATAACCACATTTGTTGAGTGTTATTACCCAGAAAAATCTGGAATCTTGTTCAACTTAGTTATCTTAGAGAGAGGAAATTCAGGAAATCAAAATGGCATTTCTCTTATTTTAACCTCGAGAGAAGTTTACTATATATAAGTCATAGTTTTTTTTTTTTTTTTTTGAGACAGAGTCTCACTTTGTCACTTTTGGTAGAGTGCTGTGGCGTCACAGCTCACAGCGACCTCAAACTTTTGGGGTTAAGCAATTCTCTTGCCTCAGCCTCTCAAGTAGGTGGGACTACAGGCGCCTACCACAACGCCTGGCCATTTTTTGTTGCAGTTTGGCCAGGGTCGGGTTTGAACCCACCACCCTTGGTATATGGGGCCGGCACCCTACCCATTGAACCACAGGCGCTGCCCTAAAGTCATAGTTTTTTATGCTGATAGTACATGTTTTGTTGTTGTTGTTGTTGTTGTTGTTGTTGCTGAGGCAGAGTCTCACTCTGTCACCCTTGATAGAGTGCCATGGCGTCATATCTCACAGCAACCTTGAACTCCTGGGTTCAAGTGATCCTCCTGCCTCAGCCTTCTGAGTAGCTGGGACTACAGGCACCTGCCACAAACCTGGCTAATTTTTCTATTTTTAGTAGAGACAGGGTCTTACTCATATTCAGGCAGTACATGTTGTTAATGCTTATTTTTCTTTCATAAGTCAGTGACATTCTCAGCCCTAGATGAGGCAATAAGAGACTTGGGTGTTATTAAGGCACAGGTATTCATAGCAGTAAGCCAAAGCATCTCCATCAGATTTCTGAACCTTGTCAGTATAACAAGGACTCCTAGATTGGAGGCAAAGTATTTGTGGACAGCTACTAGGAATAGTCTACAGTAGATGCAACCATATAACACAGATATTTTCTATGTTCTATATTATTTCTGTGCCAGGGACATGATTAAATTGCAATGCCAGGGGGGCGCTCTATTCTAGAACCTTTCACCTGTGTAAGAGTGGCAGGAGGTGATAAGGAGGGTCAGAGGTACAGTGGGCAGGCACCCGTTCCTAAAAAGTCACTGCCCCCCTTGGACAATGGTTCTGCACCACATCACTTCATGTCCATGGCTCTGTTTGGTTCAGGAAGAGTTCCTTGGTCCTTCCAATTGGAGTCAAGTCACTTGAGGAATAAATAGCAAAGTCATCTGGAGAGAACAGTCTAAAGGCAGTTTGGCTTTGAAGGTGTATTTGTTTCCCAGGGCTGCTATAGCAAAGTAACATAAACTGGGTAGTCTCACAGCTCTGGAGGCCCCAAGTCCAAATTGAGGTGCCCGCAGGGCCGTCCATGCTCTTCTGAAACATGCAGGGGAGAATCCTTCCTTCTTTCTTCTAGTTTCCGGTATTTGCTGTCCATCCTTGGCATTCCTTAGCTTGTAGACACCTCACACCAATTTCTGCCTCCATGGTCATGGTTGTTTTCTCCCTAGGCGTCTCCATCTTCACATGGTGTTCTCTCTCTCTTTCTCTTTATATCTTCTTATAAGGCCAGCAGTCATACCAGATTATGGGCCTTAATAAGGAATGTTACAGGACCTTATCTTAATTCATTATACCTTCAACTACCCTATTTCCAAATAAGATCACATTCTGAAGTACTAGGGGTCAGGACATCAACAGATTTTGGGAGGGACATAATTCAACCCATAACAGAGAGTCTCACAAACATCTCACCTGCAGAGCTGTGCGTGTTACACGAGATGATCTACATACAGTGCCTATCATGGTGTCACATTAAATAAAACTGTTTTCCTATTAAAAAAAATGTAATGCTAGATGAAGGGTTGCCAACAAGCCAAGGAGACATAGGTGTGGCCAAAACTAAGATAGACTATGTTTCAGAAATACACGTCATTGACTTTTAGCTTGTGTGGCCCATGGCACACAGACACAGCTCTTGGCTCTGGCACACTCAAGGTAGGCTATGGGTTATGTGCGGTGAATTTGCAGCCTCTAGCTAAAAGGTTGTTTTTCTCCCATTCAGGAAAGTATAGTAGAATGCAAGTGAGTCTGAGTGATTTTAGGGTTAGGCTTAAGTCTACTCCAAATTATAAAATAAAGTACTTCTTGTATGAACATTGGCTATTTATTATTAGCACTTGCTTAGCTTAGATACAGAGAGATACTTCCAAGTCAGTGGCCAATCACTCAGATGAGATCCACTCGGGCCATCACAAAGACCGAGACTCGTCATTCTCTTGCTGTTGTCCCTGGTTTGAGAACACTGGTAGATGGTTTGCAGGGTCGCCACAGCCTTTGGATGACCCTGCTTCCCCTGATCATGTCCTAACTGCTGGACAGTTTGCCACGCAACTTACATTTGAATATAACCCAAAATAAGATCGTATTTGTCTTTCTCATGCTTTCTTTTCCCTGCCATATTCAGTAATCTGGGAATAGCCATTCTAAGGAATTAATTAGGGGAATAGGCTACACAGAGAGACAAGTTTGGGGAATATATAAAGAGTTATTGAACTTGAAACACTGGTGTTTATTCCTTAGCTAGAGCAGTATTGGGGACACGTTTCATGGCTCTTCTTCTGTTATTTAACTTATCATTCACACTGTAAGAAACAAATAGAAGGAAAAGGAGAAGCCAAATAGCCCTAAACCAAAAGAAAATAAATATTATTTTAAAATATTCCCCCAAAGAACAACAATGTATACACCATAATTCTGAATAGAAACTAAATTTCAAATGAGAAGCAGTGTGACAGAAATGAAACCTTTTTAGAAAAAAAAGAAAGATCTTTTTACTCAAGAGAGTTTCTTGTTGCTGAGCTATAATTTCCATTTAAAACCACTGCTTCTACCTGGGTACTTGGATTTTTAAGTCACAGAATATGGGAGAACTGAGACAATCTCATATTTAGGACAAAGTATCATTTGACAGGTATTAAAATACTTCAGGTAGCCAATTCATAGAGGAAATATTTCTCTCTTGCATTGTAAAAGAAATTTGGGGTTGATTGAAACTTTTCTTAAGAAGAATGATTATATCCCACATGTCTGTTAACACTTTGAACTCTAGTCATTATGACCAATTTTCCGATCAGAAAACTGAATGGCCACTGGCCTTGTGTGTATGTGTGAGAAAGTCAGAAAGAGAAAGGGAAGATGAGAGAGGCAGATGAGGCATGAAAAATGGCCTGATTTGGACGAGGGTCAGCATTGGATGGACATGTCGGAAAGAAATGGGCCATTCTGGTTTTGCTGAATTACATGTAAGCAGAAAAAGCTCATGGACCTTCTTTCATTAATCACATGTGTTTTGAACATCTGCGCCCCACTGGCTACCAGGGACTCATGGAGAGTAAAATAAAATCCTTGCTACCAGGGAGCTTAGGTTTGATAGACGGAGGAAGATCTGCAGTCAAAGGTCCTTATAGGGTCAAGTGAAGTTATACACAGTGGAGGGGGGGGGGGAAGCGAGAGAGTTACAGAGAAAAGTGAGCAAGAGCCATTATTGGTTTCTGCAGGAACAAATGAGTGAGGCAGGGCAGGCCTGCTTACAGCTGGCTATTTGAATCATTTGAGTGGGCTCTGGAATAGAGGTGATCACTCTGGTTGTCTGGTATTTAGCCCTGGTATGATAAAGACAGAGCAATTTTTTTTTTTTTTTTGGAGACAGTCTCACTACGTAACCCTCGGTAGAGTGTCATGATGTCACAGCTCACAGCAACCTCAAACTCTTGGGCTTAAACAATTCTTTTGATTCAGCTTCCCAAGTAGCTGCGACTACAGGTGCCTGCCACAACACCTGGCCATTTTGGGGTTGTAGTGGTTGTTTGGCAGGCCCTGGCTGGGTTTGAACCCACCAGTTTTGATGTATGTGGCTGGCACCCTAGCCGCGGAGCTACAGGCACCGAGCCCGAGCTATTTTTTGGTTGCAGTTGTTGTTGTTTAGCAGGCCTGGGGTGGGCTCGAACCTGCCAGCTTCGGTGTATGTGGCTGACACCCTACTCAGTGAGCTACGGGTGCCGAGCCAAGACAGAGAAATATTGCTGCTTGGAGTATACATGCCAGGCGGAAGAGGTGCCTCAGAGTAAAACCATTTGTTCTCTCTAGGAATGGGCTAGTGCTGGGAGGGGCGGTTTCTCACCAATCAGTAAGACTATAGATACCAAAGCATCAAGAATATAGAAATAGGAAAATACAGTTAAGATACATTCCCCAGCCCACCCTTTGCCAAGTTAATGTCTGTTCTTCAGCTGACTGTCAGCTTCACATGGTTTCTCAGGGAAGCCTTTGCTAACTTTCTACGTGGGGCCAAATCTATGATGCACAGTCCCAGCTCTATATCCTACCCTTTGTAACCTTCACCTTGGTTATAATTTTCTATTTGTTTGTGTAATTTTTTGTTTGCTTATTTATGGCCAGCTCTCTTTTCTGGTAAACTATATGCCTTACGAGGGTTGGGGCTTGCCTGGTTTTGCTTGCCACTTAATTGCCAATGCCTCTGGAGTCCTGGCATGTGATGTGAAGGTGGGGTTTGCTGTCGTGGCTGGAGCCAGGGTGGATGGGTGAGTTGCTGCATTGTGGCATGAGATCAGCAGAGTCCAGGTCAGGGAAGCCCTAGGCAGCGTTACTGATTTTGGACTTTTCCATAAGGAAATGGGAACCTTTTCATGGGTTTTAAACAGATGATCGTTGTAGTCCAATTCTTGTAAAAAGAGGGAACTGAGTTTGAGACTGGAGGCAGGAATGGTAAGTTAGGACATTGTTGTAGGAGGTTTGGACAGGAGAGGCTAAGGGGCAGAACGAGCAGTACTAAGGAGGAAGAGCAGACCGGAGTTGGTGATGGTCTAGACAGGCGGGAGGAACGTGGGCCAGCCTCTGGATTCCTGACGGGGTGGCCTCTACAGGAGGGAATACAGAGAAGCTGCAGCTGCACATAAAGCAAGTGCCGGCTGGACATGGTAAGCTCAGGATAGCTGTGAGATACTCACTGTGTCCTCTCACAGGCAGTTGGGGAAATGAATTTGGAGCTTAGGAGGAAGGCTTGGGTTAGCAGGTGTGGGAAGCATCAACATGCAATTACTTTATAACCCAATTCAATGGATTTTACTCTGGCCACCCTTTCTCTGACTTAATGCTAGACTTTATCCAAGACTAGGATATCAAAAGAGAACACAGTCTTCACTCTTTGCATCAGTGATGAATCATAGTTTACAGACACCAAATACTCAAATATACTTTATTATTCTTTGAAGTATTTATTATATATTTTCCATGTGCCATACTTTCATCGTAACTGCTTTTTGTACATTATCTCCATGACAACCCTATGAGCTGGTTACTCTCCAGTTTTGTGAATGGGGAATAGGAGATTCAGTGACAGACCTGAGGTGCAGCCGACGGTAAGTGTCAGAGCTGGATGTGAGCCAAGCCGGCCTCACCCCATGGCCCTTGGTCTCCTCGCCCAGCCTGGGCTGCCTCCGAGTGCCTGGAGAGTCCCATGGTTTATTTTGCCTTGAATGCAATTATTCTTTTTCTTTCTTTGACATATAAAAGACTTCTTTCTAAAAAGTCTGGAAGTATGTATGCCAAAACATTAACAGTGATTATCTCTGCATGATGAAATTATGAATGATTTTTGTTTTCTTTTCCATACTTTGTATTTCCTGAATTTTGTGAAATGAGCATGTATTACTTGTCATAACCAGAAACATAATGGCATTCTTTCTAAAAAACAGCAATGATTTTTTTTTCCTATCCATAGTACTGTAGGTGGGCACTTAATGCAATTTAACTATTGCTTTCCACCCTCCTCCCTCACATTAATGGAAATCCTTAAAAGCAACATTATTGATGCTTATTTTGCTTACACATGGTCTTAACCAAAAGGATAAGAAGTGATAATTTTGCTTAAAGCTCACAGAGCCTGTCTGCCCCAGTAGGAGGAGTGTGTGTTAGGGCATCCTGGCTGTATTGAGAATGGGTTTCCTTTTTTCTTCAACTCTCCACTTTGTACAGTTTAACTACTGATATGCAAATACATGCACCTCAATACAGAATTCTTAACATCCTTGGGTTAGGGGAAGTATGTTGAAAATCCTTGGAATAGATCAATAGAGCAAAAGAGCTGCCTGATGGCATTCTGCCTTCCTTAAATTATTTGGAAATACCACTTGCACATTGTAAGTTAAAAATGAGGGGAAAGTAGAACAAATCCCATTCTCATTCTGCTTGAAATATATAAAGTTTCTGTCAAAGAGTGTGCGCCCACTCTCGTTCTCCATGGGTGACAAAGGTTCCAGGGTTGGCTCTGGGTATTATTGTAGAGCCCTGGCTGTATGACTTTGAGAGTTTGTAGGGACAGGTGAAATCCCCCAAAACAAACTCTTTGAAAAGGTGGGAAAGAAGGCTACTGGTGGTTGGTCTGGATGTTTGAGGATAGCAGAAAAACAAAGAACAATTATAAATCATTGATCTTATTAAGTGGGTTCAATATAGGATTGTTTGGGGCCGGACCCTTTTCTTTGAGATGTCCTCATTCCCCAAGACCTTACATGTAAAACTGTGTTTTAATTAAGTCAGTGAGGATTGTTTTTACTCAAAACAATCCTGACATACTGAGTTTGAAGTTTTAGAAAAAGAGCAGAATCCCTCTCTCTCCATAAAGTTTTGTGTCATTTAATCATGGATCTCAGTTGATGCCCTTACCTTTAATAGGAAAAAAGAAATCTCTAAAATGTGGTAAGGGGCTCGGCACCTGTAGCTCAAGCAGCGAAGGCGCCAGCCACATACACCTGAGCTGGCAGGTTCGAATCCAGCCCGGGCCCGCCAAACAACAGTGATGGCTGCAACCAAAAAATAGCTGGGCGTTGTGGCAGGCGCCTGTAGTCCCAGCTACTTGGGAGGCTGAGGCAGGAGAATTGCTTGAGCTAGAGGGTGGTGTGAGCTGTGATGCCACAGCACTCTACCCAGGGTAACAGCTTGAGGCTCTGTTTAAAAAAAAAATCAATAGAATGTGGTAAGGATAGAAAAATCAATTATGTTCATTAGTAAAATGTTTCTGACACATTGCAAAGTAACATTTCAGCCAGTCAAACCAAATACCCTTTTTGCTTTCTTTATTGAGATGTCTTTAAAGTACATCTTAAAGGAACAAAATGAGGAAAAATTCTGAATTGTCATCCAGCAGTTCTCTCTCTACCCAGAGGCGCCTTTTTCATTAACAGTCCCATTTCTCCCACACCTGTCATGAAAACCTTAGGTGAGTCAACCTGGATTTCTTGCCTGCTCTTCGTAGACGGATTTCTAAGAGATCTCTTTTCATTTTTATCTTTTGGCACCCAGGAATTAAATAGCTTTAATTACTTGGATCTGTACAGACTTGCTGACCTGTTTAACCTCACTTTGTTGGAGAAAGCAGTGATTGATTTCCTAGTGAAACATCTCTCGGAGCTCCTGAAGAGCCGCCCTGAAGACGTCCTCACGCTCCCTTACTGCCTGCTGCAGGAGGTCCTGAAGAGCGACCGCCTGACCTCCCTGAGCGAGGAGCAGATCTGGCAGGTAAGGGGCTCTGCACCACTTGCTGGACACAGAGAGTGCACAGCATGAACAGAGGGTAAAGGGTTGAGGGATGCTGACCACTATTTTATGTGGTTTGGTTTTCATGGGGTTGGAGTTTGAAAGTCATGCTCCCTTGGTGGGCTAGTGATGGAGAAGGCTTAGCTCAGGGAGTTGCAGGTGAGATTCCTGCAGGAGACCTTTCCTGTGACTTCATAAAACAAACACAGTGATAGCTCTTGGCTCTTTTTGGAAGAGCAAAAAAAAAAAAAAAGTTTTTTCTTCTGAAAATAATTGTTTCTTTAACTGAACATGAAAAAAATGGATTGTCAAGTGAGGTATGCACGCACATTCAAGACCAGTGGAATCAGAATAAATTCTGGGCCTTCCTGTAAACAACTCAGAAAACATTTCTTTGTTGCAACAGAGATCATCTTGAAGCTGGAATGAAATGAAGTTCCTCTTGCCTGCAGGGGGGAAGTCTCCCACCTAGTTGGTTCTGTGACACGCTCATGGCTGTTTTCCTGGGCTCTGCCTTTTCACATGACACAGCACTCTTCTCACATTATGTCAGTCCTTCCTCCAGGAGAGACAGGAGGCTGTTTTTTGTTTTGAAGTTGATTATTCAATTGAAGTCCTCTTCTGCTCATCCCCAGTGACTATCTTTAAACAATCTGCATGATGTTGCTGGAAAATAGAGTCCCTCTTCCTCTTCCCCTTCCCCTCACGCTGTGGGTCTTTCTCTGAAGCACAGACACACCATTTTGTTACTTCTGGGGCACTGTGCCCTCCCGGTTTCACAAACATTTGAAAAATAATTATATACAGACTACAAGGGAAAATTTCAAGTCTTCTATTAGCTGATGAAGCAGTGAATTCCTGGTCTCTTATCAGATGACATTTATAGAGTACTTTGATCCTGGCCCAAACAGAGTGAAAGGTGGCTGTTAATATCCAGCCTTTGACTCTCTGACTGAGGACTCTCCTGATGACTCTTCCCCCTTACCTCTTTATTTGTATTACATTAATCACTTCCCTCTTCCTATTGCTTCCAACAGCGAGGGTAATAGGAGCTGTGGTGTACTGAAAGCTGCCCTGGATCCCAGGCTCTTTGTAAAATTATTGACAACAGGCCTGAAGAATGGCCGGTCTACCAGATGCACACAAGAAAGCTTTAGTGCCTTGCTCAGAGTTACAGAACAGAACCAGCCTTCACATTTAAGTTTGCTGACAATTAATCCTTTTCTGGATTAATTTCTATTCTTCACTATTTCACACTGTCTTGACTTCACTATTCTATATCATTTTGACAAAGAAAATATAAAGACAGGGCAGCCCCTGTGGCTCAAAGGAGTAGGGCGCCCGTCCCCATATGCTGGAGGTGGCGGGTTCAAACCCAGCCCCGGCCAAAAACTGCAAAAAACAAAACAAAACAAAACAACAACAACAACAAAAATATATACAAAGACAAACACATAAAAGTAAGTCATGCATTTGTGCTTCTTGGGTATTTCTGGTAATGTTTGTTCAGACAGAGCTTAAAAGTTATGGTGAGGATGTGTTTTTGGTAGGAATTTCAATTATCTGCAGTTCTATAAAATATAGATCAACAGAATTTACTTTGGTCAATTCAAAGTGGGAAGTAGCAAAATTTTCATTACTTCCCGGGGAAAAAAGGAGAGACTTGGAGTGACTGCTGCATTTTAAATTTTTCTAACTGAATTAAGATCTGTGGCCAAGCCTCCTCATGACATCTGTCCCTTTTTGTGGCATAGTTGAAGGCATTACTGTGGTAATGTGCAGGTGTCTGAGTGTCAAGAAAATTCCATCCTGTTCACTTAAGAGTTATCATAATTGCCTCTTGCAAGTTTACTAATTTTATAATGTAGAATTTTAAAAGCTGGTTTCTGCTACAGGCAATACTTCTTTTTAAATACCTAGTTCTCAAGAAAGAATTAAACGACTCCCATAAATATTATCAATTTAAGCATTCAGAAGGCAATATGAAACTGTTTTTACTTTATATTAGTAAATAAGTGATTTCTCCAAATTCAATCCAGTAGAGAAAAATCAAATCAGACCAGCTATTTTGCCTCAAGTATAGTTAACTTCATCATTTTTGCTGAGGTTATACTAGTAATGCAATACACCATGGAAGAATCTAATATTCAGCCCAGGGTGGAGATTGGTATGCCAGAGGATTAGTGTCAGGGTGCTTTATAAAACTGAGACTTGATGGACAGGCTGGAGACAGATCTACAGAATCTCATTAAATTGCTGAATTGTTCATTATAGAACGTTCTCACTGTAATAAAGTGCTCATTGACTTTGACAAATCCCCATCCCATGTCTTAAAGAACAGTGAAGCAAAGGGTGTTGGGGAGGAGAAAGGAAATTGGCACATAGTGGGACAGGTAATAGAAAAGCAGGTGGAGGGGTTGTGCTGTTTGATGAATATGTGCAACTTATTTACTTACGGGAGAGCACGGTAAGCACAGGTGGCTCTTCCGCCACCCAACAATAATGTAATCTGGGACAATCTCTTTTTTTGGTGAAAGGCTTAATTTTCTTTTTAATTTTTTTTATTAAGTCATTTGTACATAGATCATAAATACATTTATGCCATTATGGGATTCAATGTGTTGATTATTTGTACAAATTGGAGTGCTTACATCCTACTAATCAACATAGCTTTCACCTCATTTACCCAATTACAGC
>CAUYPK010110305.1:0-40107 GCA_963574355.1 Loris lydekkerianus | reverse complement strand
TGGAGACTTTACATCCTTCGTATTAACCTGGATGGAAGTGGAAGACATTATTCTTAGTAAAGCATCACAAGAATGGAGAAGCATGAATCCTATGTACTCAATTTTGATATGAGGACAATTAATGACAATTAAGGTCACGGTAGGGGTGGGGGAAGGGGAGAGCAGAGAGAGAAAGAAGGAGGGAGGGGTGGGAAAAGGAAGAGCAAAGAGAGGGAAGGAGGGAGGTGGGTTGGGCCTTGGTGTGTGCCACACCTTTTGGGGGCAAGACATGATTGCAATAGGGACTTTACCTAACAAATGCAACCAGTGTAACCTGGCTTATTGTACCCTCAATGAATCCCCAACAATAAAAAAAATGAAAAAGTGTCTTAGAATAGAAAGATTAAAAAAAAATGTTTTGTTTGTTTTGAGACAAGGTCTCTCTCTGTTACTCAGGCTGAAGTGTAGTGGCATCATCATAGCTCGCTACAGCCCAAACTCCTGGGCTCAAGCAATCCTCCAGCCTCACCCCTGAGTAGCTCGGAATATAGGCACATACTATCATACCTGGTAAGTTTTTTACTTTTTCTGGGGACAAGGTCTTGCTATTGCCCAGGCCGGTCTTGAATACCTGGCCTCAAGCAATCCTCCTACCTCAGGCTCCCAAAGTGCTAGGATTATACATGTGAGCCACCATGCTCAGCATAAAATCCTTTCTTACCTTTTTTTTTGGAGGCAGAGTCTCACTATGCCTGGAGTCATAGCTCACAGCACCCTCGAATTCTTGGGCTTGAGCAATCTTCTCGCCTCAGCCTCCCGAATAGCTGGGACTACAGGCACCTGCCACAATGCTCGTCTAGTTTTTCTATTTTTAGTAGAGATGGGGTCTCGCTCTTGCTCAGGCTGGTCTCGAACCCCTGAGCTCAGGGAATCCACCCGCGTAAGCCTTCCAGAGTGCTAGCATTACAGGTATGAGTCACCACGCCTGGCCATAAAATTCTTTCTTAAAGTACTGTTTTAAATGAGTTTATTGAGTTTATTAATATTATTTAGCTAAAAATGCAAAGAACCAATAACACAGAAGTATGAAGATAAATAATACAACTTGTGAATAATTTCATGTTGGATATGGAAAGCCAAAGACGAAATCAGAAAATACGAGGAGTTCTGGACAAGTAAACTGCTGATTCCCAAACCTCTAATGTTTCACTTAGTCAGACAGATCACCTAAGAAGCTCTCAGAAAACAGATCGAAGCCCCTGACTTAAAGAAATGGGACTGTTACTCTATGGAGAAGCAAAGGAATCATAATTCTTCATCTCTGTGAAGATTATGATATTCTTCTCACTTGAGTGATGGCTTAAAAAGGAGCTGGCAGAGGCTTGATAAAAGTAGAGAGAGGGCCGGGCACAGTGGCTCATACTGTAATCCCAGCACTGTGGGAGGTTGAGGCGGGATGATTCCTTCGGACAAGGAGTTTGAGGCTTGTCTGAGCGAGAGTAAGACCCCACCTCATGAAAAAAATTGAAAAACCCAGCCGGGTGCCGAGGCAAGCGCCTATAATCCCAGCAGCTTCGGAGGCTGAGACAGCAGGATGCCCACAGCCCGAGTCTGAGGTTGCAGTGAGCTACGAAGCCATTGCACTCTGCTCAGGGACATAGGGTGGGACTCTGTCTTGACCAAAAAAAAAAAAAAAAAAAAAAAGTAGAAAGAGAAAAATAAGATGCCACTCTACTAAGTCAATAATGAATTTCCTCAACTAAGCTCACAATACAAAATATACCACATTTAATTATCACTTTTGTAATTCTGATTTATCTACTTGAAACACTGGATATTAGGACTTGATGGAATTCTGAGAAGCTTATATGTATTGAGTAGATTTCCCCATAAAAATAAACATTCTAAAACAAAAGATACCATAAATGAACCATAATTACTTCTAAAGTTTTATGGAAAAGGAAAAATAAAACACTACCTAAAAAAATTAAAAAGTATAGGCCATTTACAGATTATTCAAATTATCATGACTGAGGAATGATTTTAACATAGGAACTTATAGGAAAACTTAATGCAGTTATGTTTCTTGTTAGTACTATGTCAGGGAGGGCAGTGGCTTTGGTTTACCTCCAACGGTCTTGCTGAAAAACACCAACTGACTGAGTCTATTCCTGGAATAGCTCTAACCTCCCCTAGTATTTCATCCTTTCACACACTGTAATGCACAGGGAACAGTGGTAACATGTGAAACAAGTTCAAAGATCCCAAAGTGGAAGACACTGTTTTCCTGCATCCTACCTACTGTAACTGAAAACTGGGAATTTACTGGAATTGAGGATTTATTATGAGTCAGATGGCTGATAGCCTTTCCAACCAAAACATCTGCTCTACAAAGGCACAACTGCTTCAATCCATTTCCTCTTGGATCTGGAGAATAACCAAGTTGTAGCTTAGCCCTCTCCTTAAAGATACAGGGACTTGAAACAAGGAATAAAATAAAAGAGAATCTCTGTATCACCTTCCAACTTCTATTAGTCTTTAATGGTATATTAAAAATGCAACAAAATGTAAGAATTAATATAATTTTTGGACATTAAAACTGCACTCAGTTCAGTGGAATAACCAAGGACTTTATCAAACCAAATTTACAGTGGCAGAGCTAAAACTGATTCTTTCTTTGGTATTAAGGATAAAAAAGGATACATATTACCGAAGCATAGTGAGAAAAGAGTTTCATTATTCATTCATTCACTCAACAAATATTGCTAAGCACTTCTATGTGTCAGGCTCCCATGGCCATCCTCATGGAACCTACCTTTCAGCAGAGGAAACAAACAATAAACAAGTAAGCCAATTCATAAACAGTATCAAAACACTACTATTTTGTTTCCAATGGTCTATTTGCAACAATTGATACCAAGATTCTTTTCAGCAACTACAAAGTAGTAGAGTGAGATAGGTTTTAAAGACCACATCCTAGGACAGTGAGTGGTTCAAGTTCTGGCACTTGTTAAAAAATACACATTCCCAGACCCTACCCCTGGAGATTATGATTCAGTAAGTGTGGGTAAGTCAAGGACATGAGAACTTTTTTTAAACTTACAAGGGGACTGAACTTCCCAGACAGGTTTGGGGTCTATTGCCATAGAGCACTGGCCTCTAAACATTCAAAATCACATCAGCAAAAAATGTTTGAGCTTCACATCAATGTTAATATGTATTTATTTATAAACGATATACATAAACATCTGTACTAGCACATTGTGAACACCACAAAACATGCACTAATAGTAGAAATTCAAAGAGAAGATGAAAATAAATATTTCCCCCCATATCTGGGTCGCGTGCCTGTACATGTAGCTTATTACATGCCAAGAGGTCTGCAGGTTCCTCATATGAGTCAAGGAATAGGACAACCACAGGTGAGGCCCTGTGATTCACAGCGGGGAAAGAGAGACTCTATCTCAGCCCTCACTATGCACCATAAACTTTGAAATATCACTTCTAGCATAGGTGCAGAGAACTAGGCTGAAAAGTATTATAATGATATCAGTGACAAGAATTTGGAAAGTCCTATCTCATTTTACATACCAATATATACCTGCCAGTTCTTGTTAGTATACACTAAGTATGGAAAAGCCAAACGTGAAAATAAGGAAACCTCTGTCCTAGGTTCAGCAGCCATAACCCTGTTCCGTCAATTGTTTGAATCATGTATGAATGAGACTATGAATGTTAGATCCCAGGCAATGTGGCACAGTAGAAAAATCAGAGACTTTGGAGTTAGACTGGTGAGAATCACGCTTCAGTTTACTTCATAGTAAACTCAGTAGTTTACTAAGTTTGTCTCAAGATGGCAGGTTAAGTTATTTAAAACCTGGATGAATCTTGTTCCTCAACTGTAAATAAGAAGAGTTATAAAACTGTTGTATCAGTAACAGAAGCCACAGCTATGCTTACCATCATTGTCACTGTTATTCTAGATCATCTGGACACCTGTTCCCTGCTCTCTGTGGACACTGAGCCAGCCTGTTTCCCTGGACATGATACCTGGCTGTTGTTTTCTATGTGTATAAAACTTATTGTAAACTCCTGCCTATGCAAAATCAATTTCTTCCTCAGGACCATGATAAATAAGTAGCACCACTACTTTTACCTCCTTAGAAGACACTTCCATCCTAGTCAGACATATATATATATATCCCCTTGACTTTGAATTCAGCACTAACCTCATGAACCAGCCTTGACTTGGTAATAACTCTCTAGCTATTATCTCTCTGCCTGCACAAAAATCTTAACAGCTAACAGCTCCTTTCTTCTAGTCATGGTCTCCGTTTCAGTGCATTTATGCTTCCTTTTGTTATTATTCAAATAATTACATGTAATGAAATTATTTATTGAGTTTGGAGATTAGAAGGAAATATTTAAAAGAATCTACTCACAACTACAGAAATGGGTATACACATATTCTCATAAGAAGAGTATTTCAACTAGAGACTTCTAAAAGGTAGCCATCCTGAAAAAGGTCAGAACTTACAAAGAAAAAACATTTTCCAACTGTTCAAATTATTAAGGAAGGAAGGTAAAATAATTAAGAATCTATATAAAATAATTTAGAAAAAGATCAAGGAATCAATATCGAATTAAAATTAGAATAGACAAAAAATGAAACTAAGAGAAAAAAATAAACAAGCATGTGCATCAATAAAGCCTGTAAGTTAGAAAATGTATATTTTTTAAATTAGGACATTGTAAAGCTTGGTTATATGCTATTAAAGTTAGTAATTAAGTGGAAATGGATAAAAATTTAAAATTACAAGAGGATAAAAGAGAGGTGTCAGGAAATAACAAACCTGAGTAGACAAATTACAACAGAAAGAATGTTGTTAGGAATTAATGTTTTAAAAGATGCCTACAGCCAAGTGAGTCTCAACTTTCCAAAAACAGATAAGAATGTTACACTTTTAAATCTACTTCATAAGGCAAATATAGTTTTACTTTCCAAAAATAGACAAGATATGCACAATCGTTTTTTATAAGTATGGCTCTACTAATTAAATGAAAACCTCAGTAATAGAATAAAAGACCACATTAAAATAATTTTCTTATAAACAAACAGTTTTTTCTTGGACTGCATGACTGGGTATAAGGAAAATGATGTAATTCATCGCATGAACATGGAAAGTATAGGAATTATATCATTAATGCAATAAGCGTACATATAAAACTAAAACACCCTTCTAAGCCTTTTGGCAATGCAAATCTACTAAAACCAGGTTGTCAGGCTCTCCAAGAGTCCTCAGGGGATGCAGTTTATATTCTTGGTGGACTTAAAAGAGTTTGGCCTGAGCTTTCTAGGCCCAGAAACTTGATTCTGTCTGCACACCAATTACAGAGCCAAGACCCAAGGGTGGGTGACATTCTACAACCAGGCCACTAACGCAATAGTTTACTATGGAAAATTAAGTAAGTACTAAAAGTTCAAATGGTTAGTGCATTATTTCCACATAATAATTCAATTATTACTTTGTAACAATAAATCACAGTCACAAGGAATAGAATACTACAAACCCCTAACATGGGTGTTATTTTCTTCTATGTGGAAGGCTTAGGTGGGTTTCTTAGTGAGCAAGAGATTAGAACTCTTTGTTAGAGGAACTGCATTTTAATAGAGCCTGGTACACCAATCTCACTCTAGGGATAGCCTTGTCCGTGGGACACCAAAGGGAATACTAGGACTGCTTAAAGTCTGTGATCTACCTTTTCCACCATCTCTACTTTCAGATTATTCAAAATCCACCAGCAAAACCACACTGTATTTTAGATGATGCTAGAATAGTTCCTGCCAAATTCTATGACATTCTCCTTTCCTATTCTTTGCCTTGCTGTGGTTTGACACATTCTTTCTTCAGATATATGAACACATTCTAACAAGTCTAATATTGCTCACTTGGGATCCATTTCATCTCCCAAAGAGAATATCAAATGTTTATACTTTAATCCACTTACGTGCTGGCTGCAACTTTTATAGGGTTCCTTTATTTCCCAGTTCTTAGGGAAGCAAGGGTAGTTACTTGACCAAATAGGAAAGGAAAAAGAATTAAAAAGTATAAAAATAGGAATGAAAGAAAAAATATTTTATATGTGACATATTTCTACATCATTAAGTTACAAAGTTATATGATTATACGACTTAATAAAATCAGCTTAAAATAACTAGTGTTAACTAAATGGTTTCAGCAAAATTGCAGGATAAAAATCCCATTTGAAACTATAACAAGCCTCTATACTATGGGCCACAGCAAGAAAATGTAGTAGAAAAGATGCCATTTATAATACTGACCAAAAATTCAGTTAAGTGGGTATTAATTTATATCAGAAAATTAGAGGCTTATTCAAACATGACATAAAATCTGCCAGTAGAATTAAAGAAAGATGGCTAAATGAAAAAATACGATTTGCTCCATGCTGGGAAAACTAAATATAGTAAAGATGACAACATTCCCTAAATTATTATGTAGATTTAATAAAATACTTATTTTACAGAATTTGATATTAGTACTAAAACACATGCATTGGAAAAGAAGGCAAAAATACCAAAGGAAAAACACTGAAGTTATGATAGTGGTTTCAAACTGAAATTTTAAAATGTTACAGAAGAAAAATTATTTTTTTAAAAAAGATATGGTATTAGTCAAAATAGAAAAAACCCAAAATAGAATTCAGAAATAAATATGAAGGACAAGACGTGACAAGCCAGAAGCAATCCTATCATAGAGCAAAAAAGTGCTAGAGAGCAACTGGAGAGTAAACAGTAAGACAACGATTAAGTTAGAGCCTTAAACTCACACCAGACGTGCATGCTAAAGAGTGAAAATATATGTAGAAGAAAACAGAATAGCATGTTCGCTCCAACTGTGAAAGAGAGATAACTTTATAACTGCCAAAAAGAAAAAAAAAAACCCTAGAATATTATCACAGACATTTTCAACTATAAAAAAAGAAAATTTCTGTATTCCAAAATACTATATCAAATATAGTATTAACTATCAAAAGGACAGAGAGCATAGAACAGTTTATGTCACAAATGTAAATGATACAAGGTTATTATCCATGGCATATAATTAAAAAGAGTCAACAGATTTACTTGAAAAAGTGGTTCAAAGAGATGAACCTGGAAAAATCTGCAATTTGACTAGGATGAAAGATCATTTGAAGATATCATTAAATAACTACTGACATAGTAAAAACAAATAAAAATGACAGAAGCCCCATTGGGTCGTGGTTAGAGTACATAGAGCTGTCCTTCCTGGCCCCAGATCCCGACTTATCTCCCAGTGAGTCTCAGAGTTTGGTACTGGTTATTTCTTGTGTCTTGCCTGGGTACTTACAGTCAGGCACTCACTTTCTACATATTCCAGTAAATGAATCTGAGTTTTCTTTTCCCATCCCCAGGTTCTTTGCTGCCAGACATCATAGTTCCCCCTACAATTATGGCCCCATCTGGCTCTTACCCAGGCTCTTAGTCAGTTACTGTAACCCACCTCTTTTTCTGCCAGCTTGAACCCCTTGCCATTATCTGGTACTGTTACCTTCCTACAGTGACCAACCTACCTAATGGATGGGTTTATTTTCCAAGGCAGGGGTTTTGGCCTGACCCATTCCATAGAAAACAATGTCTTGATTAAGCATGGAGATACATTTTCATATTGCTGAGAACAATATAACTTGTTCTAATCTTTCCTGATTATGTAACAAGCTATCCTTATCCTTTGACCCAATAATTCTACTTTAGAAAATTAGTCCAAGGAAATAGTCCAAAGGAAACCAAGAGGAATTAGCACAAGATCTTCACAACAGAAGAAGAAAGAGATAAGAGGGAGGGAAAAAGTTGGACACATAGATGGGAGGGAGGGAGGGAAGGAAAGGAGTGAGAACAGGAAGAATTTAAGGATCTAATGGTATTTGAATAGCTGATAAAAACTATGACATATTAATATAACAGAATGTTCTATACAACTGAAAAATGGCAACTATGTAAGCCACAGATATATAGAAATTGTCATGAAGAGCACTGGGGAGATGGCTTAGTAGTATTAAAAGTAAAAAGATTTGGTAATTACTTGCTTCCACACACATGCCCACCCCAAAGCCTAGAATACCTGGTGTTCTTTCTGTACCTTCCTACAACCCCACTCCCACCAAGGACAGAAAGTTACCCTTTATTTTTTCTACCATAGCTTAAAGTTTTTTCCAGATTAACAATTATCTCAAATTGTTGTAACTTCCCTGTTTCTAAATGTGTCTAAAAGTATGTCAATTGATTTCCAAGCTTTGCACAACTCAGGCACAATTCACTTTTTAAAAAATGGCATTTTTGACAGATGTGAGCCATTCAACCTTTGTTTTACCTGAAGACTTTCCTGTTAGGCCCCATTTACCCCTTGCTTACCCTGCTGTAAGGATTTTACTACTAAACTCATCCAGACTCTGAGCCAGAAGGAGCCTGGTCTGGCATATCAGAAGTCCCTTTCCCATTTGTGAACAAAGGAAAGAAAGGCAATGAGTCTAGGGAGTAAAAGGACAGGCTTTGGTCTGAATACAACCTGGGGCTGAATCCAAACTCTACTACTTAATGTCTGACTCTGAGAAATAATTTAAGTTCCCTAATCCTCAGATTTCTCATCTATAAAAAACAAACAAACAAAAAAACAAACAACAAAACACTAATGTCTACTTCTAGGACTATTGGGAACATTAAATACCTGACACACAGTAAGTGATATTATTTCTTAATTACTGCTCTTCTTCTTAGCATCTAGTATTCAACATAGATTTAGCCCTTAAACTCTCTGCATGAGCAGAAGACTGCACCAACCCCACACAGTCTTCAGCATATGTGGCCAGGTACATGCCTAGTTTTCCTGCTAGTTATCTCCTGGAACTAAAGTACAATTCTGAACCTCAGGTCACTTGACTGGGGTGCTGAATTCCTCGCTCACAGGACTTGATCCTATTTCCAACATATTACACATTTCCTCAGGAACTCCTTCCTGACACTGCTACCCCTTGGAACAGACCCTGTGGAAATAAACACCAGTGTGCTTCTAGTGGTCTCTCCTGGGAAAAGAGTCCTCTCTTGGAAGGGCACAGGCTATGTGTTAGCTGGGCTGGTTGCCACTCTTCTCAGGTTTTGACTTGCTTTGTCCTCCTCATGAAGAGAGGCATTTCACAAGGCAGCGTATTCACTCTGGGATTCAATTACATTGAGTTGAAATCTGTACATCTTTAAGTTGATTTAACAGTTCCAGTTCTCCCCTCTGTAATGAAAAAGAATAATCCTCAATTCTGTAGGCGGCTCTTCATCATCTAAAAATAGAATATATTCTTTAAATTGCTTTTTTTCCTATATAAACAGTCCTGGTTCTTTAACCATACTTGCTAGAAATTGAGATTGCTCACTAGCCGATCACCCCCATTGTTAGTCCCCTTCGTTACCTGCACAACTCTCAGGATACAACAAGGATTATACTACTTAAAACCTCACAGACGGTGGAGCTATCACCTCCTTTGTTCTGGAATAGCAATTCTATTAATGAACCCTTGTACGACATGAGATTTGGACAGCTGAATCCCAAATCTTTCACATGAACCTTAAATACTTTTAAGTCTTTTACACAGGAATAGCTCGAAATACATGTCTCCCCACTCTCTGCATTTATGTGCAAGGTTGGTACATGTGTGTGTTTATATCGGCTGTAAAGGTGTGAAATGCACTGTAATGAACACTGGACTATTATTAACAGAAGACCTAACTTGTGTCCATTCATTCATTCAGCAAATAGTTATTGAGCACCAATTTTGTGTTAGGTCCTGTGCTAGATATTAGAGCTATGATAGTAAGCATGCAGACGTGGTCCCCACTCTTAATTTGACAATGTACAATTCAGTAGGAAGTTATGATACACATGATGAAGGTTCTGTTAAGGAATGTATAGGCTAGTGGGGGATGAAGAAAGGTCTAGAAAGGCCTGCTGGAAGCATGTCCTCACTTTGACACTGCTAGTGGTTAACTCTTAATGCCCCAGTTTCCTCACCTATAAAAATGAGGGGACTGCTAGGGAGGAAACTTGCCATCAATTATAAATGTATTTACCCATTGAGCTGGGAGTCAAAAATACTGTGAATCTGTCTGACAACTATACTAGTATACATAGGAAACTGCATATACAAGGTTATTCCACTTGGGCTGCTCTGTTATAATAGCAGAAGAATAGAAAAAACCTCAGTATCTACAGAGGATGTGTAATGATTCTATGATACAGACACATGGTAGACTACTAGGCATCTATAAAAACATAGAAATGAAACAGGGAGTTTTATGGTAAATGAAAAGATCACCAAGCTACACTGTTAAGTAAAAGCACCAAGATGCGGAGTAGTGTATACAGTATGCCACCTTCTGTGGAAAGAAGAGAATAAATGAGAATATACACTTGCATTTGCATGAAGAACTCAAAGAACAATAGATAGGAAACTAATAAAAGTGATTATCTATGTAGGACTAGAAGAAAATGGAGTAGATGTAGATGGGATGGGAGTGGGATTTATTAAAATGTATACCTTTTCATATTCAGTAGAACCTCCTTAGTTGATCACTTCCCTACATTGTCCTATATTGTCCTAAGTTGACGTAATTTTCATTGACTGGACATGCACCACATTTACAAATCAAGGTAGTAGGCCTGGTTCCTTAGGTTGACCACCTCTGCGTATTGACTATTGACCAGTTTGTCACAGTCCCTTGGGTGGTCAAATGACAGAAGTTCTTCTGTATTTTTATTTTTGAGTCATATAAACATATTACCTACCTATATACTCGAGTATATACGGTATTTACTTATGCACACACACACACACAGAGGATGTCCATAAATTTCGTGTGCAATTTAAAATAGTTTAAAAGAGTTTTCTATTTTAAATTGCACATGAACTTTACGGACACTCTGTATTAAGGTTGGACTAGGTAATTTGTAAAGTTTTTTTTTTTTTTTTTTGAGACAGAGTGTCAAGCTGTGGCCTTGGGTAGAGTGCTATGGGGTTACAGCTCACCGCAACCTCCAACTCTTGGGCTTAAGCAATTCTCTTGCCTTAGCCTCCCAAGTAGCTGGGATTATAGGCACCTGCCACAACACCCAGCTATTTGGGGGTTGTAGTTGTCATTGTTGTCTGGCAGGCCCAGGCTGGATTCGAACCCGCCAGCTCCAGTGTACGTGGCTGGCGCCTTAGCCACTTGAGCTACAAGCGCCGAGCCAGATAATCTGTAAAGCTCTTCTAAACATTCTATGACTACCCTATATTCAACTTGTAGTAATATAGTCAAATATTTATCAGATTCCTTGTTTATTTGAAAGGATACTTAAGTTCATAATTTTTAAAAATGAGATACTGAGGTTAGGACAACATAAGTATTTTATCCCCCAATCCCAGCTCAGAAACCTGTAATTTTTGTTTTCTTTTTAATTTATTACAGATTAGTATGAGGGTACAGATGATTAGGCTACATTGTCTGCATTTGTTAGGTAGAGTTCAAGTTGTAGTTGAGCTCTTCACCCAGGAGGTATGCTATATATCCTTACCTTGTGCCCATCAAGTGAGAGCTTGTCAATCTCCTCCCCTCTTCTCTTCTCTACTGTCCCTCCTCCCCCTCCCTCACTTGAACATATTGTGTTTTTCTCTTATGTAGAGGTATAGTTGTTTATCTTTTGGTTTCATATTAGTATTGTGTACAACATAAGTTATCTTAAAATACTGCATCCCGTGGCTTACTCAATCATCGACATCCATCCATATTTAATTTTTTAAAATACCAGTAAATTTATTGAAATTCAATAAGGATTTATTGAATACTGTGGACCAGACATTTCCATTAACAAGACCAAAAAGTCTCTGAATTAATAAAGCATTTATTGTAGTGACCATAAATCATGCTTGTTAGAGATACTAATACTGAATTTAATCATAATCACCTCTTTCTATACAAAGATATTAGTGTTGTTTTTACTATTTTATTATTTTTATAGAAAATTTTCTCAAATCTTATTTAAATATTTTAAATTAAATTTGGGCAGAGCCAGGGCATTGTTCTGATAATCCAACCTGCACCTACCCTGAACAGGCTAGAAAACCCTCCTTTCAGCATGTCCCTCTACCTCACTCAGGATAGATAAAAATTTGATTATTACTTCAAAAATCAGCCCTCTAACCCCTGGTTCCCATACATTATTTGTATTCTCTATCTCTCTCAGCAGAATCTTGCTTGATTCTTATATTTGGTTCAAACATTTCCCAAGGCAGACTGTACTTCTGTCTTAATTATCATTAACACTTGATTCCTTATCTATTTCCTCCATTAAATATAAGCACTATGAGGGCTCAACCCCAGGCCCCTCATCAAACAAGGGCAATTTTGCAAGCGTTTTGGTGGGAAATCACTAGGCATTCACCTTAAAGTCCCAATTTGGCTTCTTCTGACTCATTTTTGTTTCCTAATCTTAAAAAATCTTTGAAGGGCACCCATTTCTCTTTGATTAATAATGTAAAAACGATAGCACTGATAATGGGTAAGCTCCCTGTACCCTCCGTTCTTTAAGGAATGGCTAGCATCATTGCTTACAAAAGTGTCTTGAATTTGATAGAGCTTATGTTGAAAAATATATTTTATATTTTTATCTCTTGATTCTATTTTTTTCCATAAATTTTTGAAGTCCTCTCATATATCACTTGACCTCCAAAACTGCCCTTGTTCTAATTACTTAAACCTCCAAAGCCAAGGAAGACTTGAATTTCCTTACCCTTTACACTTCTCTAACTTTACACTTCTCTAACTTTCAGAAAGAAAACTACTCCAAGTTTATTATTATTTTCAATTCAATTATAATTCTTCCATATTCCCTTGATATTCAATCAAAGAGTCACCAAAATCTAAAGTGGGAAAGAGCTTTGGAGATCTTCAATTTTAGCATCTTCAATATTTTAAAGATAGGTGACTAGGTCCAGAGATGAGAAATGATTTGTCCAATGTCATCCAGCTCATTCATATCATGGGTAGAGATGGAACTGGCTGGCAGATGGAACTGTTCTCTACACTTTCCCAACCTTATAATCCAAATACTCTATTCTCTTCATTCCATTCCCTTTTCCTGATATTCCCTATGAAACTACAACAGAAAACACTTTGCAACCCTGGGCCAGGAATAGCTACAAGTATGTATCACCTATCCATTTGGTTAAATGATTTTCTATTAAAGGAGCTAGTACTTTTTTCTTATCATATGAAATCAAGGCAGGGTCCTGATTGGTATAATGCCCCCATTTAAATTGTTTTGGTCTAGGAAACAAGAGGTTCTTATGTATATTAAAGCTAATATGAAAACAAACTGACTTTCCTATCACTGTATGAAATCTGAAATTAAAAATTCAATTTATAAGGGTTAGTTAACATGGGAAAAATGTATTATTAAGGCTTAGGAATTCGGAAAACAACATTATCATGACAGATGAAAAACCACTGATATCCAATATTTAGATAGCACTTGGCAGTTAAGAAAATATTTTTCATAGATCTTACTTGATTCTTCTAAAACTCAGGAAAATAGTAAGATAAATGATAGTATCCGCATTTTCACTGTGACAAAGCGTTCAGAAAGTGACTCGCTCAAGTTTACACTGAAAGCAAATGGCAAATCTGAGACTTGAACCCTTGTCCTCTAATTACAGAGAACAAAATTACTCTACTCAGCCATGGCCCTGTGGTTGGCTGTATGTAAAATTTATACCTGAATATGTCCAGAGGCAAACCAGAAGACATGTCTACCTCAAAGAATAGAGATTTTAAAGAAATATAACCCCCTGGGAGTGACCCTGAGCTAGAGGCAGACCTATTTATTTCGAGCCCAAAATTAAATATTCTGATAGGTGGTATCTACAGGAAAGACAAGAAGGACATGAAAACAACAGCTAGAATAGAAACTACAAGAGGTAATTAACTTTTCTCAAGGACCTAAGTTCTTTGTGTCAAATATAAGCACTCTGCCATTTGGCCATCTCGTGATTACTACCTTTTACTCATGTATTAGGAGTTAAGAAGTTATAGTTCCTGTTAACAAAGATAGGTAAAAATTATTCTAAGATTATCTGAACACTGGAGACTGAAAAATC
Source organism: Loris lydekkerianus (assembly GCA_963574355.1). NCBI lineage: Eukaryota > Metazoa > Chordata > Mammalia > Primates > Lorisidae > Loris > Loris lydekkerianus. The sequence goes on along the minus strand of CAUYPK010110305.1, from coordinate 25,908 downwards.
CCACGTAATGTATTATATCTGTGGTTCTGCTGACTTACTGAGAACAGAAAAAGACTGCTACAATATCATTTTAAATCCCTAAATGTTTCCATAAAATAATGCTAACTCATAAAACACAGAGAGAGAGAGAAAAAAAAAACACCATAGGGTTTAACAGTGATAACTGCTTGGTAATTTCAAAACCAACATTAATAGCATTGAAGGTAATTTATTATAACTAAATTTTTTAACAGAATTTAACTTTGCTTCACTAAATATAAAATCAGACGCATTCTGCCATTATGGAATGAGTGGAATATTAATTAAGCCTTCTTATTCATAAGATTTGAAGTCAGAGGACCTTGACTAAAGTCCAAGCCAAGCTACTACTGGTTTATGAGCCTTGGCAAGTTACTTACAGTGTTTCCTCATCTATAAAATGAAGACAATAAAAAATTATCAATTTTATCATATCATAATTTCAAAAGTAATAATGGATTTCATTATCTATTACAATACCTAGAAATATGTCATTAAAATCTGACTGCGAAGAATGAAAATCAGGCCCTGAAGTTGTATTTCAAAATCCCCTAGCGATATTAGAGAATTTGTTAAACTGACCTTAGGAACTTCAGTTATGTACCAGTGGCTGGTGGAGTGAGGTGGCCAAGACATACTTGTCAAATGGTAAAACGAAGCGAGGCATGGTGGTTCACACCTGTAATCCCAGCACTCTGAAAAGCTGAGGCAGGAGGATCACTTGGGGTCAGAAATTTGAGATCAGTTTGAGCAAGAGAAAGACACCTGTCTCTACTAAAAATAGAAAAGAAAAAAAAAAAAAAAATAGCCAGACATGGTGGCCTGCATTAGTCCCAGCTATTTGGGAGGCTGAGGCAGAAGGATTGCTTAAGCTATCAAGATGCCACTGTACTCTAGCCAGGAGACAGAACAAGACCCTGTCTCAAAAAAAATTTTTTTAAAGGTAAACCAGATCTTCCCCTAAGCAGCCTGAGGTGATCTGTGAAAATGGTTCCCTATGACCCAGAAAATCCCACAAAGTCATGCAAGTCAAGAAAGTCAAATCTTCATGTTGAGTTTAAGAACAGATATGAAACTTCCCAGGCCATCAAGGGTATGCATATACGAAAAGCCATGAAGTATCTGGAGGATGTCACTTTAAAGAAACAATGTGTAGCATTTCAACTTTACAATGGTGGAGTTGGTAGGTGTGCCCAGGCCAAACAGTGGGGCTGGACACAGGGTTGGTGGCCCCAAGAGGATGCTGAATTCATGCTGCATATGCTTAAAAATGCAGAGAGTAATGCTGAACCTAAGGGTTTAGATGTAGATTCTCTGGTCATTGAGCATATCCAAGTGAACAAAGCACCCAAGATGCATCGCTCAACTTACAGAGCTCATGGTCACATTAATGTATACATGAGCTCCCCATGCCATATCGAGATGATTCTTACTGAAAAGGAACAAATTGTTCCCAAACCAGAGGAAGAGCTAGCACAGAAGAAAAAGAATCCCAGAAGAAACAAAAACATATGGCACAGGAATGGATGCAACAAAAAATAAATGAAAATAATAGTAAAAACTTTTTTTAAAAGGTAAAACAAAGCTGGTTCATAGAGAACCTTTATTTCTTTCTAGGTATAATGCCTGAGAATGTTAGTTTGATCACAGCCATCCTAGCCCTGTGCAAATGATGGGTACTCAATATATACATTTCATAGGAATAAGGAGAGGTCTCTCCTCAGTGAATGATGGGTATTTAGGGCTGGAAGGTTCTTAAAAAAATCAAGGAATGAGTAATGTTTTGACCAGTTAATAGTCTTTTCAATAAAAAGAAAAAACTAAATGCACTAATATTATAATGTCTTTTGGTAAGTTACTTATTCATCAAGTCTCTAGAACAGTGCCACTAACAGGCCATGCTCACCACTTCTACATACTTAGAACACAAGGCTAAACAAGAGAGACTGTCTTCCCTCTTAATGGCTTAAGATTTAAATACACACACACACACACACACACACACACACACACACACACACACACACACAAAAGCATGGCTACAGAGTCTCCATAAAGTGGCTACAGAGTCTCCATAGAGTGTTGAGATTACCTTTCCAGGTTGGCCCTGAAGATCCAAAGGAATCCTTAGCAATGAAAACATTTGTTTCTATTTGGCTTGCAACCTTAGCAGTACTCTGAAATCACTGGAGAGCAGTAAAAATTAAAAATGTCTGGGTGTCCTCCCCAGAGATTCTGATTTGATCAGTCTGGGGGTACACCTAGATTGGGAGCTTTTAAAGCTCTCCAAGTAAGGCCAAGGTTGAGCACCACTGGTTTAAGAGCAGCTCAGAATTTCCTGGGAGTTAAATAATCATCTTGTCCTACAAAAGTCTCCTCACTTAGGAGAAAAGAATGACTATAGAAGTCTAAACACCATCTTCATCCACACCTGCAGCTCCAGAGCAGTTTAACGTTAAGCCCTGCGGTTAGGCAGGGGATCCTAAAACTGGAGTCCCGCTGTAAAGAACTACAGCGGTCACCCCGGATGCACCCAAATGGCAAGTGTCAGGAGAACACTAGTTATTTAGGATTCTAAACATCTAGGTGAAACAAGCTGAAAGAAAACAAACAAAGAGAATCTTTTAAGTGCTACTAATTAGTTACAGGTACATAGTTCTGTTTTCTGAGAATTCTCTGAAACACATTTTTACTCAAATCATTGTAGAAAAATAAGAAAATGCAAATAGAGGGAAAATATCACCCATAATCTATGGTTTATACATATGTAAGTCATACTTTCTTCTCATGTGTGTACATATAAACAAAATTTAGAGATTTATACTGCACATTCTTTTTTGTAATAGGTTACTTTCAGCTAACAGTATATTGTGATGGAGACTTCTGGTTAAGATGACATGCTAAACTGTGGAAAGCATCGTTAGTAGAAACAAAACATCACAGTGAGAAGGCAAAACAGAGGTAGTAGATTCTGTGGAAGTTGCAGTCAAAGAGGGGTATTGATTTACAGTCAGTATAAGTTTGATAAATGGTGAGTAGCCCTCCTAGTAGGCCCAGAAGCTTCATGTTCTCATAAGCCTTAGCCTCTAGCAACTCATCAAAATTTCTAGTTTAATCTTCCTGTAAACATCCAGGTAAGCGAAATGCATATGTCCTGGGTCTCACTGAAGGCTCCTCTTTCTGCTCACATTTCAGCAGGATCTGTTCTTATGATCTTATGTTTTTGATGGGTTCAAATTAATCTGTCTAGCCTTTTTCTTGTGATAAGGACAGGTTCTGTGTCATTCCAGTTCTTCATATCATGGAGCGGAAACCAGAACTTCATTCCTAGGATGCTAGTAGCCAGACATGAGACCAAAATTTTATTTTCCTATAGAGAAGATGCTGGCATTTGAGAATTTCCCAATGAAGAGAATAGCTCACCACCTTGTCTTTTCATAGCTAAGCCCTCAATTAACAACGATGCTTCTCTGCTAATTAAGATCTGCTTCAGCTGATATTAAAATTAATTTTGTATTCTTGGAACAAAAATAGATCATGAGGTTGCTGAAGTATTGTGACAGATTAGAAGAAAACCACAAGATAAATGTTTCTTTTCTTAAGTCAGAAAGTAGCTGATTAAAAGATGACTATACAGAAAAGAAAAAAAGATGACTATACAGGTATTTTGAAGATATGTGAAGGTCTGAAAAATAATACAAAAAGCTAAATTAGAATCAGGAAGATGCACTAGAGACTTACAAGGGCATTTTCATGCTTATAGTAAGAACTTGGGAAATTACTGACTTGAAGGGAAGGGAAAGTGTATCATAAGTTCTTATTATTGTTATTTCTGTCTAAGTGAAGTTTTACAGTAAATAATGGAATCATGGGACTGGAAAAATAGATAAGGCCTTTGAAAACATACTTCAACATTCTCCTTCTTCTAAAAGAATACCTCCATCAGCCCACAAAAGTAACTATCTACTGTATTACATTTTAAAAAACCTTTTAAACCCTGAAATAGGTATTCATGTGCACAGAACATATTTTTATACGTAAAATTTGTGTATGTATAAGATACCATAAACAAGTCATCCACCTATAAAGTGAAAACTAAATTCCCACAAGATGGAGGTATGTTTACTTTGGGGTCTAAAGTAATTCACTATGGTTTAAAAAACAAACAATAAAATTAAGTTAATTACAAAGAAAAAAACCTGTTTTATGAACTCAAATGGGTATTATTTTAAAGCTCAAGTTAAGTTTTCCCTGTACTTGGGGACTGCATACATGTGTTAGTACACTGGGTCATATACAAACCAGCATATTTTTGGCTATGAGCTTTTCACAAATATATTCAAAATTCATTCTTATTTGTCTAAGCTCTACATTCTATTTTTTCTACACTTGGGCATATCCTGTCTACAAATTACAGACGGACAAGTTCATCTGAAAATTGACTAATTAAAATATATTGATCATAAAATATGTACTGTTATCTTTTTTCCTTAACACATCCTAAAGCTAATCTTAGCTGAAAATGTGTAAGTGCTTATCCCTGTACAGCATAAGACAAGAATATAATTCAATGAAACCTTTACAAAATGTCAGATTAATTACATTTTTTCAGTGCAGATGGATTTAAGGAAATCATCTCTGAAAACAGTACTTCATTTAAAGTAAAATAGAGATATAATCTTCTCTGATAAGTCAATGTGTAGGAGATGCCAAAATATTAACACTGCCATATATTAAAAGATGCTTCAATATGAATTTTTAAAATAAATAAAAGTGGTCTGTGATGATCCTGAGGCAATACCCTAGAAATACCAAGGTTTTATGGGTAGCACAAGAGGAAAGATCAATAATATGATGCAATAAATAAAGCGAGTCATGCTAAGCTAAAACTCTTGTTCACAAAGGTCCGTAATATATGTGAAGTAATATATTAAGCATCCGTTCATTTAATAAGCACTTACTGAGTATCTCTAATACAAAGTATCCAAATGTATCTGTAACTCTGAAACTCCAGTTAGTATGAAGTTGACTAGGCAAATCTTACCTCTCCCTCAACACAGGTCAGCATGACATTTCTCTAAAATGACTTCTTTATGAGGTTTTGAAATTCGGTGCCTTAAAAGCCAGATGCATAAATCACTTCTGGAGAATACATTTATAGTGTACCATTCATTGTGCAATGGCTTCACATTTTGGTGGACTTAAAAGATTTACTGTTACTTGAGTTAAACATTAACAGAGACAAAATATTTATCTCTTTATCCAATAAAGCTTAATATGCATCTTAAAACAATTTACATTTATGTCTTTGTTAACACAATACAAGCAATGCCCTAATCATCTCAAACTGAAATTTGGTATTTAAAACATTTCTTATGTTATGTTCGACTAAAAGTGGCATTTATAGCAATATTCAAGTTAGAAAATGCATAAACAGAAAGACTGAAAAATGTAAACTTATATTGGCAATGTTTTCCTTTTATTGTTCTAGTATTGTTACCCTGTTAAGAGCTATATCTTCTTTTCATTTTCTTTTCTTCTTCTTCTTCTTTTTTTTTTACTGTTGGGGATTCATTGAGGGTACAAGAAACCAGGTTACATTGATTTGCATTTGTTAGGCAAAGTCCCTCTTGCAATCGTGTCTTGCCCCCAAAAGGTGTGGCACACACCAAGGCCCCACCCTGCTCCCTCCTTTCCTCTCTCTGCTCTTCCTTTCCCCACCCCTCCCTCTTCTTTCTCTCTCTGCTCTCCCCTTCCCCCACCCTCACGGTATCCTTAATTGTCATTAATTGTCCTCATATCAAAATTGAGTACATAGGATTCATACTTCTCCATTCTTGTGATGCTTTACTAAGAATAATGTGTTCTACTTCCATCCAGGTTAATACAAAGGATGCAAAGTCTCCAATTTTTTTTAATGGCTGAATAGTCTTCTTTTCATTTTTTTAAAGCCCAAATAAAGAAGAAATTAGTTTCATTTGTTTTTGATACTTTACTAAGTACAATGACACTGGGAGTGCTTGAAAACATAGTCTGCTTTTAAAATAAATTACACAGAACTGAGAAAGTATCAATAAAATGGGGACACTTAGGGTACCTTAAGTTTCGCTCTTTATCGTAGTTTCCTAACAGATGTAAGAAGGCAGACGGACTCCTCAAGCCAAATTTCCATGGCCCCAAAAGTACTGTCTCAGATCTGTCATGGTTCACAATTTGGCTCCCTGGATTTCTTCAATGGATCAAATCTCTAGTATTACTTTCTCCAGCAACAGACTACAATACGTGTATAAAAGGTACCAACACTCTTCAGGAAACCCAAAATGAAGGCACCCAAGGATACTTGGAGGATAAACATTTTTTCTTCCACATACCCTTTGGCTCCCTTAATACCCATAATTATAGAAAGAAGGAAAGTAACTGAGGTCCCATCCAAGTTCCACTTTCCAATTAAACTCAGAACACACAAAGGGTGATGGGAAAATTCTATCTATAAGCTTCTACAATGGTTAACATTTACATTTTCCTCTAGAGAAAGTTTCTCTAGAGGAATGCCCTATCTGCCCTCATCTCACATCAGAGTCCAGGCCTGTTCTCAGTGTGTTTCAGTCAAGATTGCCACCCACCTTTACCTCTCTGAGATGTCCTTTGCCCCTACTTCACCAAATGGCACCTCTCTCTTCTAAATCTGATTCTGATTTCCCTCTTAACACACTCTTTGAAGGTCTTTCTAGACCCATTATTCTAATCAACCGGGTAGTTCCTACTATTTTCCTGCCTTTACCACCTCTCTAAGTCTTTAGTTCAGGTATAGAAATCCTGCTCACTTGCACAGTTGCTGCTGTGTCTCTATCATCCATGTGTGTGACAACAACTATCATAACCCTACGATGAGAAGGAAAAGACAGCCATGCTAACTATCAAGTGGCATCTGACTCTACTCTTCATTACAGGAAATGGCAGGACACATTTAAGGCAAATAAATTCATGGTGAGAACCATGTGTATAATAAAGAAGTTTTCCTTAAATTAGGTAGGTTTGTCTCCCTTATTACCAATTCATAGAAAGGAAAGATGGGTTATGTGTTTTACTCTCTAATTTTCTTTAAGTAATACACGTTACTATACTCAATAAAAACCACTGAATCACCAAGTACACACACACACACACACACCAGTAAAGTAGCATCATCTATTTCAAAGACGGCCACTGGCAGGGACAAAGACAAGAGTTAGATACCTGGTTACTAAAGGCTGAATCAGACCCGAGGGATACAAGGCTGCCGTGTAACACTCTGTTCACACATCTCCCAGGGACAATGAGTACACGCACAGCAGCAATAGCATCAATCATCACAGCAAGAGTTAGAGGCAAAATCATCCCCCAAGAGGAGAAGAGAGCTAGTAAGGACTGGAAGCATAGGAAGAATAGAAAATATTTAACAGTAATTGAAGAAAATGTGCTAAATAATTTTTTTTTTTCGAGACAGCATCTCATTCTGTTGCCCCAGCTGGAGTACAATGGCATCATCATAGCTCACAACAACCTCAAACTCCTGAGCTCAAACAATCTTCCTGCCTCAGCCTCCTGAGTAGCTGGGACCGTAGGCACATACTATTATGCCTAGCTAATTTTTCCGCTCTTAGGAGAAATTAAGTCTCACTCTTGCTAAAGCTGGGCTCAAACTCCAAAGTTCAAGGGATCCTCCCACCTCAGCCTCCCAAAGTGCCAGGCCTGTACTAAAGAACTGATATTAAACTACTGTTAAGCCATAATAAAGACCCAACATAAAATTAGAATTACAAATTCATGGTGGGCCAATCAGTATAGTTCTGGGGATTCCTTCTAAAATGTTCTACCATCAGAGTGCAAAAAGGGGAAAAGTAAGCAGTGACTATCACAGTGGACAAAGAACGTGGTTAGGAGGGCTTAGGAGGTGGTACTGTAGCTTCGGGCCTTTAAGACAAGGCTGGGCGGGGAATCAGCAGTATCTAAAAGTAAGTGAAGGTACAGTCCCTGCAGAGGAGCAGAAGAGGCCTGTGAAACAGAGAAAGAGAGCCCTGAGATCTCAGAAACAGAGCAGTGATGATGAAGTTCAAGGTGAAGCAAAAATGGGCAAGTGGGGAGCAGAGACAGAAGTGGAAAGAATCTAGCAGACTGAAGAATAATGACTAGATCATCATCTTAATGTCAAAACTGGAAACGACTATGGCAGAAGATAGAGAGAAGATATGAACCAGGTACTGAGCTTATCTAGCAAAGTGGGAATGACTCCTACAGTTAAGAAAGTCAGCAATGACTTCTTACAGAGAGTGGTGCAGGTGGACAAATGATTATGCTTAATACTTTCCACAATGCATCAGGAGAAGTGAAAAACCTTCACAGCAGAAGATAGAATCAATTTTCATTTAGAATAAGAGGGTGACTCTAACAAAGCAGCAGAAAAATAACTTTAGAAGGAGTCTCTAGATAAAAGAACCCTATTTCTAGTTACTATGGTTGGATTAATCAAGCATAGATCCTTACTACTAAATACTCCAAAAGCCTTTAAACTATGGTATTACAAAAATAACAACCATCAAATATCTCAATTATTATCCTTATCTGAGGACATATTATATGCTAAGCACTATGAGAAGTGCTTTACACGCATTATTTCATCTCATGCTTGTAACCAGATGATAAGACAGTTATTAGACTCATTTTAGAGAAGAGAATACAAAGGCATAAATAACTGGCCTAAAGTCAGAGTCAATGACAAAGCTGGGACAGGGACTCCAGGGTGACTTGATAGCCCTTGCTGTTCTTACGTACTGACAGAAGTCAGATAACATAAACTGTTCTCATCCAGATTTTTGCTTTTCATTTTTTGTCTTTAAAATATTTTTTTAAAGCCATGTAAAACCAATTCTTGGCCACGTCAGAGAACCAACACCACCTATCTATGTGCATTACCCTGAGGATGCACTGGGGTGTCCTCCTGGGAATGCAATACTTCTAACTTTAAACTAGAAAAGTGTATTTTGCTAAAAAATAATGGCTTTTGGCTTTCAAATTACTGATATCAGAGCGAAAGGCTTAGGTTTTTTGTGTATATTTTTCCTCCACCGCAATATGGGATGGTGACATCATGAAATCTTAGGGAGTTGCTATCATTTAGTTTTAATTTTTCCTTACCTCTAAAGAAAATAAACAATTCTAAGTTATCTTCATTTGGTTACTATCAATTATTCCTTAATAAAAAAACAAAAACAACCAAAATGTATCCAATTATCTTAATTGTTACACATAATGTGAAATTGTTTTAAAAAATAAACAATTTACATGTAAAAACACCTTTAGAGCATTTGATAAAACATATTCCTATGTCTTTTGGGTGGCTGCATCATTTCCACACCCAGAGAATGAAGCAAGTTTGGTCTTTGGAAAGGTAATGGGCTGAAACAACTAAAGAAATCTCTTGTACTATGGCATAAGAAGGGATTTATGATCATTTCTGTTCATCAACCTAAATCTTCGTAGGCTAAAATGAAGGACACAGTAGGAAAATAAGTGGGAGTAACATAGCATCAAATTTGAGAGGGGCCCAATGTAAATTGGGCTGATAGAAATGTGAGTTCATAACATGGGTTGAATTGTGACAACCACCTTTTAGCTGTTCTCAAATCCACAGTCCAGGAGCACCAATCTTATTTAGTGGTGAATATGCTAAATATGCTAAGCAATATTTTCTGTACTGAGTAATTTTCTTCACAGAAAGCACCTTCTCAACACAATGGATACTTGTTAGGTCAAGCACGGACTGGGAATCAGACAAGTGTAGTTCTAGTCTCCCTGCACCCGTCATCTGCGATATAGACTTTGATAAGTTCCTCTTCCAGAAAAAAAGAAGCTACTACTTGCCCTGCCTAGCCTGGAAGGCTATGAGAAGAAGCATATGCAGGCACTGTGCCCCGGGCTGAGCTCCATGCAGATATGCAGAAGGGGCCCTGGCTGGAAGCAGGATGATGGGCCTGCGAGTCTATGTGGCTGCACTGCATTCTCCTGCCCTCCTCTCCCCTACTATAGGAAGATTGTTTTGTAAGCTCATTATTGCTTCACCAACTGCTAGGAAGGAAATATTTCTATGCAATAAAAATTCTTTTGGTGTTTTTTACTCCCTTCTCATGCATGCAAAACAGGAAAGCATGACACATTGCCTTTTATGGTTACAAAAGATCCAGATGAAGGTTCTTAATGTTCTTAGACAATCGCGTTCACAATATTACCACAATACTTTCCTAACTTAACACTGTTTGAATAGGAAAAGATGCCTTATATGCTCCAAGATTAATATATCTCCAGGGAAGACATATCCTGACAAATGTTTACTAAATTGGGTCATTGATTAATCAAATGGAGAGTTCACTAAAATAATGAAATTAATATGCTCACAGATGGCTATTTAACACGAAAATGCCAAGGTAATTTTAACTGGTTTTAAAAGCAATTTTCTTTTGTCTTTTAAATATTTTAATCGTACTCTTAACAATGTGCTCTACAGGGCACTGACAACCTAAGGGCACAGATTGGTCTCTTATAACATGATTACATTTTTAATTTACATGCTATTCCATAACCATTACTACAAAAGCCATCATCTGGCTGGTATCTCATCTAAACTAGTACCTACCATCACTCCCATTATTTTCAGAGATTTTTTTTTCCCCCTTAGGTTGAGGCAGATGGTCTATAGATTCTTCTGCCTCATCCAAGTAGTCTGCTCAATAGACAAATTTAGGTACTGAGATCAACTTCCCCTCCCTTCAATGTTCTGATTACTGTTTCCATTTAAGGATGTACAAGTCCTAACATTTTTTTCTAAAATACTGGATGGTACAGGGGTTGTTTGCTTGTTTTTGAAATGGCAGTCTTACTATTGTGTCCAGGCTAGCCTTGACCTCCTGAGCTCAAGATATCCCTCTACCCCAGCCTCCCAAATAGCTAGGACACCATGCCTGGTTCATAAATTTATTTTAAAAATGAGCACCACAGAACTTTAAGGCTGAGCCTCAGAGATTATCTAGTCTAATTCTGAAACTACAGATATGAAGATGGCAGCTGAGAGGTTTCTTACTTCCCCCGAGTCACATCATTAATTGAAGACAAACATGATAAAAGGGATACCGAATTTAACTACTTTTGAAAATCTGAGTTTACAAAAGATTGTTCATTTTCTAGGACTGGCTGAAGAGTTTCTTAAATAATGAGTTCCTTTAGTTTCTTTTTAATTATTCATTATACAGGGCAACATAATAATTATTCATTATACTGACTCAGTGAGTAGGGCGCTGGCCCCATACACCGAGGGTTCGAACCTAGCCCCAGCCAAACTGCAACAAAAAATAGTCGGGCATTGTGGTGGGTGCCTGTAGTCCCAGCCACTCAGGCGGCTGAGGCAAGAGAATCACCTAAGCCCAAGAGCTGGAGATTGCTGTGGGCTGTGATGCCACAGCACCCTACCAAGGGTGACAAAATGAGACTCCGTCTCTAAAAAAAAAAAAGAATTCACTATAAAAAATAATGTATACTAAATCTATAGAAATATATCTGTAGTATAAAGTTAACTATGAGCCTAGATTTGTGATTGATATTTTTAGGTAACATTTTTATAAAATGGTATCCCTTTTATTGTTAATTCCACTATCAATAAAACATTAAGATAATTCTGGCTTCTTCATAAAGCTCTATAGGAAAACATAAATGTTAAGTGGCTCACTATGACACTGTTTCCATCAATAAACTAAAATCTACTCATACTTACTTCAAATTAAAGGTAATGCTTACATTTACAGAGAATTAGATTCTTTAGTAAACACTATAAATCCAAACAATGTAATTATACTTTGAATTTCCCATGAAAAGAACTATGACTGTATACCTGACCAGACGGAAAGCTGTTTTATTTTTAAAAAATACGATGATCAACAAGTCTAGTAATATGCTTGTTTACTATGTAGAATGGTTTACATAAATAAAGAAACAATATAATTAATCATAAAAACTTTTCTTTGGTAAGCTACATTTCCTAATAAAGACCTCTTATTTTACTTTTTTAAATTCCTGCCTTATTTGTATTGTGAAAAAAAAATGAAAAACAGTCATCCACATTGTCAAGTTCTGAAGACTTTCTCTAGAAATATGTGCAAGAGTTCAGTTCTTTTCCTAAGATGAAATAGTTCAGACACTGCCATAATGAATACCAATCAACCCACCATGCATTTAAAGAAATATAATATTAAATAAAAGGAAATGCCTATGTAGCCCCTATCCCTCACATCCCCTTCTCTACTTCCCTTCATGAGTATCAGCCATCCTGAAATTCTGTTTTGAGGAAACTCTGGAACACTTGGTAGCCTTTTAAGCAGCAATTTTATTGCTATTTTTTCCTCTCTGCAAATTTCTCTATATTAAACTTAGCATATCAGTTGCTAGAGAAGTTAAGATCAATATTCTCCAATTTATTTTAGGATATGTGTTGATTTGTATGTTCAACTGACATAAAAATAAGAGATGAAGAATTATTTCATGCCACAAATATGAATAACTATATGATAAACCTAATTGAGAACCATTTGTTTAATGATTAAAAGAAATGAAAAAATGATTGGACAAAGAACAGGTAAGCTAGCTAGCTACCATATATATACATATACACATATATGTAATATATATGTGTGTGTATACATATACATACAGCGCGTTAGCGCGTGCGACAGACAGAGAGTGCAACAGAGGAGGTCACTATGTTGCCAAGGCTGGTTTCAAACTCCTGGGCTCAAGTCATTCTCCCGCTTTGGTCTCCTGAGTTGCTGGGATGACAAGCACTCACCAATGTTCCCAGCATAGCCACCAAGTTTTTAACACTTTTTCTTTCAGTTATTTCTCATCAGCATTAGACACAGTTAATCACACTCTTTTCTGGAACATCCTTTCTCTTGGCTTCTGCAATGCTACTATCTCCTGGTTTTCTACCACCTCACCAATCAACCTTGTAAATCTCCTATTTTGGTTTCTTCTCCTCTACTTGACCTCTAAATATTCCTCAGGACCTAGGACTCATCTCTCTATGCAGTTTCTCTGAGGTGACCTCAGGCTTTCCAACAGATGTAAGTATAGTATTCATGACAGACACTTCCAAGGTTTTCTTTCCACTCCAATTTCTCTTGTGAATGCCACAAGATGTACAGCTCCACCTAATGTCTAACTTAACATTTCCAAACTAGAATTCTTAGTCAATCCCTCAACCTACTCACCCTAACCCAAACCTGTACTACATCCTCATACCTGTCCTCACATCAGTTCAGTAGTTCCCTTCTTATCTACAAGGAATACATTCCAAGACTCCCACGACAAGTCTGAAATCCGTGGATAGTAATGAATCCATATATGCTTTCCTTTTTCCTTCATAATTTCATGGAAAGAAGATTCATTCTTACATTAAGCTTAGCAACCTCAGCATATAATTTTTTTGTTTCATCATTTAGTCGAGAACTTTCACCTCTCCACTTGAGGGAACCTCTTTATGATTTCTCTTTGGTATATGTGAATTGCCAGCATCACTACTCTTGCACTTTGGGGATAATATCAAGTAAAATAAGGGCCACTTGAACTAAAGCACTGTGATCCTGTGACAGGATGGTAACCAAGATAGCCACTAAGTGGGCGGCAAATACAGTGTAGCAAAGCTAGACAAAAAGATGATTCACATCCCAGGTGGGATACAGAGAAATGTCACAAGATTTCACCACACTACTTAGAGCATATCACAACTTAAGACATGAATTATTTATTTCTGGAATTTTCCATTTCAGATTTCAGACTCAGACAAGGGTTGGCGCAGGTATCTGGAACCATAGAAAGTGGAAGAGTGGATAAGGGGGACTAGTATAAATGGCATCACCACCTACCCAGTTACTTAAGTCAGAAACCTGGTGGTCATCCTTGATTCCTCTCTGTTACTATTTAATTTTCTTGACATAATAATGGATTTTATGAAAACTATATTTAATATAACTACATTTACTATCTTCTCAAAATATTGGTCCTCTAGAGAACTAAGGAAAGGAAGTCTGAAAACATGAGGTGGTGCTTTTGTTGTATTTCCTAAGTATTTTCCTTGGAAGAAAGAAAGTTCTATATTAAACTTAAGAGTACAAGTTGTTACGGAAAGTGAAGAAATGTGATCGTTTAATGTATTGCTAGACATTTTGGGTGTTCAAAACAACCATGCTTATCTGTTCCTCTAAACCAAAGATAACAGTCCCTTAAAACAAACAAACAAAAATCTATTCCACTTTTCCTGAAAGATTTGGGTTTAAATTACCTCAAAAAGAATAGTCTCTATGCTTATATAAGTTCTAGAATGTGATGTGAAGTGTTTTGTTAAATAAATAGCTCCTCCATATATTACCACTTTTGAAATCTGTAATCAAGCGTAATTATACTATGGAATAAAAGCTGAAAGCTGATACACTTTTAATAGGATCTTATACACTCTGTAAAAGTATTTTAAAACCATGAAACACAGGAAAAAGAACAGCAGTCTTCTTTTAAAACTTTAGTCTGTAAAGAGGAGAAACTTTACTTAAATATGCTGTAGGAAGAAGATATTCAAATATAGCAGGTTGGGCTTTATTATTACAAATATTTATGTACTTTTATAACTAACGAGTCTCTCTATCCTTGTAATTAATAATATTTAATTATATTGTCAGTAAATAAGCAAAGTTCTGGGTAATTTTAATGTTTGTGTCCAAGACATAAAAACTGAAAGATCTACTCTTCCTCTTAAAATAAAAGGTAATAGAATTTGAGAGAATATTTACATTTTTAAAAGTAATTTACACCTATTACCCATTTCTAATTAATGAAAGAATATGTCATGTTCATAAAACCTTGCTAATCACCTAAATTAGGTAATGATACACAGATAAATAAGATGGCATGGAGTCTGTCCTTAAGGAGTGCCTAGTACAGAGACACTTCTATGCAAAGTTAAAAGAAAAAATTAAGATGACAAAAATGTTAAGTGATCATCTAGGATTTAAATGATCTCAAATACACTGTACATTAAATTACTGAAAAAGGAGATATTACCACAAAAAAATTCAATCTAAAATTTTACAAAAATTTTACAAAAATTTTTCAGGAATAAAATTTTCTACCTCAAAAATTTTAATTAAATCTAATATTCTATAATACCCAATGTATGTGATACAAAATAAACTATACAGCAAAAGGGAAAAATACATGGGATGATGTGGCAGTACAGAGTTTTATTCAAATGAAGTAAAATAATAATTTTATTATGATTTCAGGAATCATAAATCTAAAAAAATTCAATTTGAATTAGCTACCTACTTAAAGTGACTTCTGAGATACAAGCAGCAAATACTACTTAATACAGTGAACAATTAGCTAAAATGATTTTCCATATCTATCAAGAAACTGTAAAAATGAAACTTGTTCAATAAGCAAAAATGGGTGATGATTCCTAAAAAGACATGCTACATGTATACACACGCAGCTACATAGTCTTTGTTTTTATAATAGCTATTACTTGAAGTATAACCTTATTTTCATCCTTTCCTACATAAGTACAAATTCTCCTTGCCAAGAAGGGAATGGCATTATGTACTGGGAACCACTGTTTACTACACGGGTGGGGCCCCAAAGTTAATACAGTTCCTTTTCTAACTTGTTAGAAGCCTAGACAGTTAAATCTGTCTTTAAAACAAATAGACACACACACACACACACACCTCAACGTTCCACAACCCAAAACAAAACAGCTCTCAGCTTTCACAAACAGATAGGGTCTAATCAAGACACTTGTGTGTCCCAGCACATTCTGCTAGATCCAAACAGTTTCCACTGAGAACAAGAAAAAAGTCCTGCTTGTTAGAACTTGTATTATATTGGATGCACTTTGTACCAAAAAATGGAAGAAGGCTAGGGTAAATAAGATGTCATGGAGTCTGTCCTTAAGGAGTGCCTGGTATAGAGACACCTCTACACAAAGTTAAAAGAAAAAATTAAGATAATAAAATGTGTATGAAAAATGGGTACCAGCTGGCTTCCTAAGAGTTTGTAGGACTAAAAACCTTCAAGGTTCAATGCGGGTATGTTTCCAAGGGTCTTTGAACTGAAAAAATCTGCAATTACCGTAGGCACAGCCTTCAAAAATTATCCTTTTTCTTGGCCTTTATTAAATCTCCCATTTCCAAACACCTTTAAGGACATACACACTACGAAGGCGGCACCTGTGGCTCAAGGAGTAGGGCGCTGGCCCCATATACCAGAAGTGGTGGGAATTCCTCAAATGAGTATTTACCCAAAGGTAAAAAAGGCATTTTATAAGAAAGACAATTGCACCCTAATGTTCATACCAGCACCATTCACAATTGCAACAATGTAGAAACAACCCAAGTGCCCATCAATACACGAATGTATTAATAAATAATGATTTATGTATATCACAGAATACTATTCAGCCGTAAAAGATGGAGATCTAGTATCTTCTGTAACAACCCGGACGGATTTGGAGACCATTCTCCTAAATGAAGTACATAAGAATAGAAAAGCAAGTATCACTTGTACTCAATATTAAGTTGGAACTAGTTCGCTCATATAAAAGCAAGCCTCAATGAAATCCAAATCTGGGGGAGAGAAAAAAGGGGATAGGTAAATTCCTACACAAGGAATACAATACATGGACACACTGCAAACTTTCTGGGTGAAGGACACATCTATCACTCTGACTGTAATATACAACAGCAAATTAAATCAAAACATATGTACCTCCATGATATTCTGAAATTTATAAAACAAAACAAACCAATAGGTAGGACTCAACCACAGTTGAGGAATACACACTTATGTGATGAAAACATTAAAATTTTCAAAGATTTTTTCTTCCTAAGAGTCAATGTAGTGGTTATTTTAGGAGGGAAGAAGAAGGTTGTGATTGCAATGGGGTACCCAGAGAGAGGGCAGAACCCCCAAATAGTGCAACATTTGGGACAGATAATATTTTTTTTCATTTATAATTGAGGAAGGATAGGGGGTTTGAGCAACTTGTCAAGGTTACATAAAAAGTGGTAGGTGTGCTAAGACCCGGCTAAGAGCTGGAGCTCTTGGCTCAGGACTTAACTTTTTTAAATTGAGACAGAGATAACTTTGTCACCCTCAGTAGCCATAGCTCGCGGCCATCTCAAACACCTGGGCTCAAGTGATTCTCTTTCCTCAGCCTCCCAAGTAGCTGGGATTACAGTAGATTGCCTGAGCTCACAAGTTTGAGACCAGCCTAAGCTAGAGTGAGACCCCCACCTCGAAAAATAGCTGGGCATTGTGGTAGGTGTCTGTAGTCCTAGCTACTTGGGAGGCTGAGTCAAGTGAATTGCTTAAGCCCAGGAGTTTGAGGTTGCTGTGAGCTATGACACTATGGCACTCTACCAAGGCTGACAAAAAAAAAAAAAAAAAAAAAGGATGAGGTTTATCACATAAACTGAGTACACACTATGTGACAGTCACATGCCAGCCTGGAGCTCTAAGAAAAGATAAGGCCTGAAAGTATAGTTTTGAGTTCTTAAAACATATATGTTCAACAAGACCCTTTTTCTATTTGTATATTAAAAATGTATTCTGTTTGTTAAATATTTACTCACCATTGTGGTTGAGAAAGCCATGCTATTTTGTATAGCTGTGATTCATTCATTTTTGTTATTTTATTATACTACAACTATTCCATAACAGATTTATCCATTATGATATTGATGAACATTTGGCTTATTTTCAGTGTTTGGCTGTTATAAAAATGTCAAAAACATCCTTGTCAGCTGTGTGTGGTGGTTCATGCCTGTGATCCTAACACTCTGGGAGGCTGAGGCAGGTGGATTGCTTGAGCTCAAGGAGTTCAAAACCAGCTTGAGCAAGAGTGAGATCCTGTCTCTACTAAAAATAGAAAAAAATTAGCCAGGTGTTGTGGTAGATGCCTAATAGTCCCAGCTACTTGGGAGGCTGAGGCAGGAGAATCACTTGAACCCATGAGTTTGAGGTTGCTGTGAGATGGACTGACACCATGGCACTCTAGCCTGGACAATATTGAGACTCTTAAACTTTATTTTATTTATTTATTTATCTATTTATTTATTTATTTATTTATTTATGAGACAGAGTCTCACTATGTTGCCCTCGGTAGAATGCCGTGGCGTTACAGCTCACGGCAACCTCAAATTCTTGGGCTCAAGCAATTAATTCTCTTGCCTCAGCCTCCCTAGTAGCTAGGACTACAGACGCCCACTACAATGCCTGGCTATTTTGTTTGTTTGTTTAGCAGGCCCAGGCTGGGTCCAAACCCACCAGCCCCAGCCCCGGAACATGTGGCTAACCACTGAGCAACAGCTTTATTTTTAAAGGTATAGCTTACAAAACCTAAAGCACATAAATCCTTCTTTTTTTTTACTTTTTCGTGGGAATATATTTTTTTTTTATTGTTGGGGAATTCATTGAGGGTACAAAGAACCAGGTTACATTGATTGCATTTGTTAGATAAAGACCCTCTTATCACTGTGTCCTGGCCCCCAAAAGGTATACCACACCCCATGACCTCCCCACTCTTCCCTCCTTCCCTCTCTCTGCTCTCCCCATCCTCCACTCCCTATCATGTACTAGATCCATTAATTGTTCTCATATCAGAATTGAGTACATAGGACTCGTGCTTTTCTATTCTTATGATGCTTTACTAAGAATAACGTGTTCCACTTCCATCCAGGTTAATACGAAGGATGTAAAGTCTCCATTTTTTTAATGGCTGAATAGTATTCCATGCTGAACATATACCACAGCTTGTTAATCCATTCCTGGGTTGGTGGGCATTTAAGCAGTTTCCATATTTTGGCGACTGTAAATTGAGCTGCAATAAACAGTCTAGTGCAAGTGTCCTTATGATAAAAGGATTTTTTTCCTTCTGGGTAGATGCCTAGTAATGGAATTGCAGGATCAAATGGGAGGTCTAGCTTGAGTGCCTTGAGGTTTCTCCATACTTCCTTCCAAAAAAGTTGTATTAGAAACACACAAATCTTGAGCGTAACTTTACTTGAGAAAAAAGTGCAATGAACTCTACACATGAAACACTGTTTTGTTCTCCTGGTTTTAAATGTCCATATAAAGAGAGAAATGTATAACCTCTTTAAGGAAATATCTTTCAGTGCAAAGCCATGTTGTTGACAAGATTGATAAGAAAGTTATTTCTAAGACTGCAGTAGTAAGACTGCTGAAGCTGGGTATACAAAAGTCAGGAATGATGCTTCTTTGTCTCTGAAAAAATTACAACTTCCGGGGATTTCTGAAGAGAGCTTTTGAAGGTGGGAGATGACAAAGTGGGTTCTCTCCATGGAAAAAGAGACTTGCATGGGCATTAGAGGAGGAGCTCTCATGGATAAAAACTTGTTAGGTTAGCTAACAAAAAGAAGAGCTTTCATGGCACCCGGAGTAAGCAGAAACAGACACGAGAAAGCTACTGCGCAAATGGAAAGATTTTTCTCAGCACAAAAAGGAAAACTAATGTGAAAAAGTAATTTGATTAGAGCTAGATTTAATGAAGCTATGTGACACTGTGCTTAAAGTATAACTCTTTTTAGGTTTATTTCATGTGACAGTTGAGCTTGAATTTATTGTGCACATAATAGTAATCAGTATATGTCCTGTCTATTTAAGCATTCTTATAACAATCATATTAATAGTAACAGGAATAGTAGGATAACAAATTAAGAAGAGTTCTATGGTACTCATTGAACTAACCAGTTACATTTATTAACTCACTTAAAAATAACAGCCACTTTTGGAGGAAGGTAGTCATAACCAGATGTTTTTTCAGATGAAGAAACCAAGGCACACAAGTAGTAAGCAGCAGAGCTGGGGCACTGACATTACCGTGTGTCTGCATTTACCCACTACTTAAAGTGTAAATGACTATGAGAGATAGCCACAGAACATTCAAACATATTTTACAATCTGCCTAATACCAAGAAATGCACCAGATGGTCTCCAGTGTCCCCTTTCTTTTCATGCAGTTGTTGAAAGAGTGAACTAAAGAAGGGGCTAACAAGAAAGATCTTGTGGAAGAGAATAGAGAGGAAGAACAGAACAAATGCAGGAAGCATGCAGCTGAGAGCCCCCAGAATGAGGATAGTAGATGATGATGGGACTTTCCTACTAGCATATAAATTTTTATTGTTGTTGTGGCTGTTTGGCTGGGGCTGGGTTCGAACCTGCCACCCTTGGCATATGGGGCCAGTGGCCCTACTCACTGAGCCATAGGTGCCGCCCAGCATATAAATTTACAGGGATAGCTGTCTTTATTTTTAGTTTGCTTGGAGTCCCTATTATTCCAAAAGGTAAAAATGTAATTAAGATGCACCCCCACTTCATCTCTCTCATACACAGATGCATACCACTTACTTTCCATTAAACTGTCCTTTGAAATAAGAGTAGAAAAAAAACAGAGCAGAAGTTTTTAAATTCATGCACTCGTTTTTTTAGTTTTTATCAAGCCAGTTATTTTGGGTTGCTATTCACTGAAAACTATAAGATATGTCAGTGTCGGGGCCATATGTTGAAAGTCAACGGGATTCTTTTTCTTCTAGCATTCTCTATCTTTCATTGGCAGGTTTTCTTAGTAAAATTTGTCATCTGGAAGAGCTCATTCTGCACAGTTGATGATTTCCATACGTTATGTTTTCAGGCTGAATCATAATCTTTTGTAGTCATAATCTGCTGAAATTCTCATCACACTCATACAATATTTAAAACATTTTTTATTTTTTTCAAATTGTAACACAAGGGTTTTTTACCATCTTCACAATTAAACTAATATCAAATTGTCTTGGTAGAATCTTTAATTATGGGTAGGAGGTAATAAAGTTTTAGAACTTAAAATTTCAAATCTACCACAGAGTTGTAAACGTAGTATTTTATGTATTCTTAACAAAGGTTGTCTGCATCAGCCAAGGCAGTTCACAAATGTTACATTGCGTGACTTGATTCTGATTTATGGTTAAGATTGTTAGAACTTGCATTCTGTGCCTTTGTTACACATGTACATTGTAAATATTGCATAAGAAGACTGGAATGCAATGAACATAAAAATAATTGCAGGCTATTACATAATCAGAAGTCTGTTCCTATTCTTTAATATGCTAGTCTCATCATATGAAGCAAAATATATGTACCGAATAAAAATAGAATGAGTTCTAGAATTACAGTTCCTTTAAGACTTAAGATTTTAATTGCTGTAATTGCGGATCAAGATGGTTCTTTTAAAAAAGCAGTAGAAAAAGTAGGGTCTACTCAAATAACATAAGAACTTATCTACATTATCATCAAATCTACACACACACACACACACACACACACACACACTTATTTTCCTTAAAAGAAAATTCTTACAGAGTATATACTATGTTCAGAGCACTGTGCCCGAATATTAAGAAATACAAAAGTGAACTATACCCATTCTGCCATAAGGCGCTCTTACACACATCAGCCCTTCTTTCCTATTTGTGTTATCTGTGGATCACTTCATCATGAGTCCTGTGTAGTCTCCATTAACCTGTGCTCCTTCCCTCCACGTGCCCTTCCCCACTGAAATCTTAAGGTACCACTTTGCACCTTAACATTTTAAAACTTCACATGACATTTTGGCATGTTTACTAATGAAGTCAAAACCCTTCAATGTGGCATTCCACAAAATGGAATCTTTCTTTTCCTTGAATAGAATTCAAACTTATTAACCTATAGGCTCATCCTCAAACTTTCACTCTTCCTGGAGCTGACAGTTATGTAAGGATACATCTGATAGGTAAGATCTCAACAGGCAGAAATTATAATGTAGAGTATTAGAAATTGAGGAAGACACAAAATGAAGAAAGTATATGATGTGTTCAGATTAATTGTTATGACTAGAGTGTAAAACTGATGTAAGTAAAGAGCTACAGAAATATAACACCCACGAATTTTTGGATTCTAGTATCTATCTTTCTCTCTACCTACCTACTTTAATACCTGTGATAGTTTTAAAATATGTCCACAAATCCTTTGATATTTCTAACTTCAAGAGGTGGAGCTTACTGCTTTTTCCCTTAAGTATAGGCTGAACTTAAGTAACTTTTAATTAAGTAAATAAAAGGAAGGGACAGTGTAAAATCTCAGACACTAGGTCATAAAAAGCACTGTGGCTTCCTCACTCTTTCTTGGATTGCTTGCTCAGGAGAAAGCCATGTTGTTAGGACACTCAAGCAGTGTAGGGAAAGGCCCATGTGATGAAGAACTGAGCTCTCCTAACAACAGCCATGTGAGTGAGCCATCTAGGAAGTAGGTCTCCAGCCCGATAATTCCTCTGATGACTACAGTCACTGCCAATATCCTGTGAAACTTCAGAGACACTGAGTTGAAATTTATCAGCTAACTCACTCCCAAATTCCTAACCCAGGAAATTTGTGAGATAATGAATATTTACTGTTTTCAGCCACTAAGTTTTAAGTAACGTATTGTGCAGCAATAAATAACAAACATAATAACTATTGATAAATGTCTACCAGGAAGAATGTTATGGTCATGCATAGTGGCTCACACCTGTAATCCTACCTCTCTGAGAGACCATGGCGGTTGGATTGCTTGAGCTCATGAGTTTGAGACCAGCCTGGGCAAGAGTGAGACCCCTGTCTCTAAAAAAATAGCTGGTCACACCTGTAATCCTACCTCTCTGAGAGGCCATGGTGGTTGGATTGCTTGAGCTCATGAATTTGAGACCAGCCTGAGCAAGAGTGAGACCCCTGTCTCTAAAAAAATAGCTGGGCATTGTGGCAAGCACCTATAGTCCCAGCTACTTGGGAAGCTGAAGCAAGAGGATCTCTTGTGCCTAAGAGCTTGAGGTTGCTGTGAGCTAAGATACCATAGCACTCTACCGAGGGTGACAAATTGAGACTCAAATTTAAAAAAAAAAAAAAAAGAATGTTAATGAACTCAGAATATAAACTTAAATTTTTATGATAATATTCCCAAATAGTAGTCTAAACAATAAATAACTTTTTAAACTGCAGTATTACTGATATGAATAATAAGCAACAATGAGGATACAGGCTACATTTATCATACCTACCACCATATACATCCTCAGCATCAAGTACAATGCCCAACTCAAAGTACCAATTCAATAAAGAGTACTGAATAGATGGACAGATCCTTTTCCAAGGATGGCTGGGAATGAGATTTTCTTATAATATTATAAATTTCATAGCCCTGCATTTCTCAGCAAAAAGCAAATCTAGGCAGGACAAATGAAGAGAAAATATGCCTTCAAACTTTCTATATTCAATGTATTACTTTTTAAAATATTTTACCATTATATTGCAAAATAAAATGCAAACACCAAAAACCAAATACAGCTTAGTAATTACTAAAAGACAAATACCCTTGAAAGAATCACCCAGGTCAAGAAATAGCACTTGGTCAGCAACTCCAATAAGCCTCTCCAAGCTGGTTGTGTGTATGGATATAGGTTTACTTTCCTTCATCTAAAAAAAGGAAAGAACTAGAAATACAGAGGCAAGATTAAAGGAGAACCAGACCCAGGGAGGGCAGTTCCTGTCCTAGCCAGGATCTCACAAGCACCATTCCTATGGCACTGAGACTTGGCTGCCAGTCATAGCACCCATGAATGATGAGAAGAGCTGTCTGATATGATCATTAATAAGAAGATTCTCAATGCAAGTTTAATACCTTTTTAAAAAATTTTACTGCATGGTATAAAAGAGGCAAGGATGGAATTTTCAAGTTAGAAAAGGTGGTAGTTATAGTAGCATGTCCAGACCTAACACTTGTAGTTAGCATTCCCGCTTTGTAGATTTTAATTTGGGGTAGCTTTTTGTTACACTACCTACTAAAATTAAACCGCCTTGATTTGTTATGTTATCGTCTAATAATGAAACATCTGATAGTGAGCTAATGAGGTAAATGAACTAAGTTGAACTGTTAGCTGTGTGTCATCAAATATACATTATTTTACTTATGGATTGTCTGGATGCCCTAGCATAAAAGTTCAACCTCATTCATGTTAATTCTCAAATATATAGGTCTATGATAGTTTTCTAAAATGGATCAACTAACAATTAAACATTAGAGTATAGCAATCATTCAAAAGGATAATTCTAAAAAACAAAAATAGCCTCATGTTGATTTCTAGGTATTTGCAACATTAGTTATGTCAACTAGAAAACACCAAATCATTTTAAAACTTACCACAGTAATTTGCCTAACTTTATTCAGTTTGGAAAACAGATCTTACACAGCCTTAACAAAGCTTCTAAATCTTTCTCTTTAATGATGTAATTGTTTGAAGGTGCTAATAACATTTACTGGACAGGCTGATACATTTCAAATGAAAGATTACTCTATCAGTTTACAGGACTGCATGCAGGTGCCCACAAGATATGCAGGACCAAACTAGGTTCCATTCAGTACCAAGTAACCTGCTGAAGTTATTTTTTAGAAAGAGAAGAAGGTATAATACCACATATGGGTCTCCACCAAGAAGTTCCTGTAAAAAAATAAGTATTTTCACAATTTCTTTGTATCAAAAGCTACAAAGAACTACATTAGGCATTGAAATTGCATCCCATCATGCAGCAAAAAAGTGACTGCTATACAAGTAGCTTCCATAGCAATCTCTTGGTACAAAGAGTGTGAGCTTTTGAGTGAGACAGATCTGGACTGAAATTGAGGCCCTGTCATATATAGTTAGGATAACCCTGGGTAACTCATTTACCTT
Source organism: Loris lydekkerianus (assembly GCA_963574355.1). Lineage (NCBI taxonomy): Eukaryota > Metazoa > Chordata > Mammalia > Primates > Lorisidae > Loris > Loris lydekkerianus. Next base: position 1,025 of record CAUYPK010110305.1, on the reverse strand, counting down.
TTCTCAGCTTGGGCTTCCTCATCTTTAAAAATTGAGGATAATAATGTCTTAATGTATAGGTAAATATTTTTTCTGATTATAATTGACAGAAATCAAAATCATAGTCATAAAAAAAGGTCAGAGGAGAGGGGCTCAAAGACTCCAAATTGCTGGTTATAAAAGCTTGAGCCAAAATAGTTCCTCAAAGCGAAAACCTCACCACCAATGGTACTCTCTCTCTCTAAAAACTTTATTTCTCATCTTTGCTTCTTCTTCCGTGTTGCCTTCCTTCAACCCCACTGTATAGAGCTGAATTGTTCAATATGGTAGCCATTAACCAAATGTGGTTATTGAGCATTTGGAACGTGACTAATCTGAATTGACACATGCAAAGTATAAAATACAAACCAGATTTCAAAGACTTAGCACAAAATATATACAAGCATATACATAATATGTATTATTAATAATTACTTCAATTACATGTCAATATAATACTTGAGCATAATTGGTTAAACGAAACATTATTAAAATTAATTTCATCTTTTTTTCCATTTCTTTTAATGTGGCTATTAGAAAATATAAAATTACATATGTGACTTGTATTCTATTTCTTTTGTTGTTGTTGTTGTTTTAATTAAATCATAGCTGTATACATTGATATGATCATGGGGCATCATACACTAGCTTCATAGACCGTTTGACACATTTTCATCACACTGGTTAACATAGCCTTCCTGGTATTTTCTTAGCTATTGTGCTAAGACATTTACATTCCACATTTACTAAGTTTCACATACACCCTTGTAAGATGCACCGCAGGTGTAATCCCACCAATCCCCCTCCCTTGACCCACCACCCCCATCCCTCCCCTCCCTTTCCCCCTTCCCCTTATTCTTAGGTTGTAACTGGGTTATAGCTTTCATGTGAAAGCCATAAATTAGTTTCATAGTAGGGCTGAGTACATTGGGTACATTTTCTTCCATTCTTGAGATACTTTACTAAGAAGAATATTTTCCAGCTCCATCAATGTAAACATGAAAGAG
>CAUYPK010110304.1:0-10844 GCA_963574355.1 Loris lydekkerianus | reverse complement strand
CTGTGACCCAGTCAGTTGTCTGCAGTGAGCAGATACTCCAGAGGTTTGCAGCTGCCTAAATCACAGGGTAGTCTGTGTTTGCTCATCCATGTCACTGATCTCTGTCTTTATCCAGCAGGGGGTGGTGAGTCCTGTCAACCTTGGGCACTTGATGGAAGCTGGAGGTGTTCACTCAGTTCCAGCCCCTCCCTTAGTTTATATTACTGGGTGAACAGAACAACCCTGTGGGAGTTTATTTCTGACCCTGATAGATTCCTCTGCAGAGGAGAGGCTGATTTGAATTCCCAGAACCTGTGCCTCAGGCCCTGTCTTTATTCCTGTGTTTGTATTCGCAGCATGATTAGTTGTCGGCTGTAGCCTCTTGGCCTCCTTTGTCTATAGGCTGGGGATCCCCTGAGGGCCAGGTGCATCTTAGGCTCAGTAAAGCGGTCCTCTGTATCAGACCCACCCTGGGAGTTTCCCAGCTCTTTGGGTGTGTTTTCTAGTCCCCGTGTTCCACCCAGGTCAGTACCACTTCAGGCAAACCCTTTACTCACGGGGCCTGTGTTTCAGTTCCAGGTCTGTTCCATGGTGGCTGTGATCTGAGAAGATGCTCGGCCTCATCTGGTTGCCCAGGCAGACAGGAGGAGTGGCTATGGGATATCTGGGAGTGGGCCTTGTTATTGCTGAAGACGGCTATTGCTCTACACCTCGGGGCACCACTGCTCCAGTGTGATTCCCTCTCAGCCAACCGTCATCTCCTCACTCCTGTGCTGCAGAATCAACACTGGCCAGCTGCAGTCCAGGTCCTGTCTACACCTCTCGAGAGTTCACCCAAGAATCTGGACTCCTGGGGGGCAGGCCTCCAGATCACGAAGTTAGAGTGGAGGGGAGTGCTGGGAGCTCAGAGCTGCAGATCATAACACCAAGCTCATTGAGAGCAAATGAACAAATTAACAGATACAAAGGCTACCAGAAACAGATGGAAACACATAGACATACAGACAACACCCATGACAACAGCAACATAAAAACAACTGCAATAAAAATAGTAATAATCATAAAATACTTGAAGGAAAGAAAAAAAAGAGAGAGAAAAGTGGTGTTAGTAGAAATGTTAAAAGAGAAGAAAGAAGAAATTGAAATTAGAAAACATAGAAATAAAAAAATATATCTATATAAAAAAGTAATAATAAAAAATTACCAAAAGCTCCTCCAAGAAAATGGTGAGGAAAAAACAGAACAAAACAAAACAAGAAGGAAAAAAAAGGCACCAACTACAAAAATATTCTTATGTGTAGAAATATACCTATATACAACTATATGTCTGCTGTAGGGATCAACTTTCGTAGGAATATATTCATACTGCAATATACTTTCTGGAAACCAGGTGGTGCTGTGAGTGGTTCTCAGGCTTATTCCTGATTCACAGTTTATACTGTTACCATGGTTACCACCTTCCATCCCTGATCGCCATTTTGGAATTTCTGTAAAAGTTTGTTGCCTAAGAATTGTGTAACTTCGGCTATTATTTTCCAGACAGCACTTGCGACCAACCTTCCCACTCAGTGCAGGTGTCCATGCTTCTTAAATCTTTCCACTCTGCTCCCAGTTTCTCCTACAAGCTGGCAACTGCAATTGGCTGTGGGGGGAGGGGTGCTGCTGGGTTCCTGTGGTTGCTGGTGGGTTTACAGGCTTCAGTGGCTATAGCCAGCTCCGGAAGTCGAAGCGGTTTGCGGCTTCAGTCGCTGAAGCGGCTGAAGCGGCTCCCGTGGTTGGAGCGCTGGGGGCTTTATTCTGAGTTTTATGGTTCAGAGTTTCCCTTTTGGGTCAGCACCCGCCAGTTCCCCATGCAGCCTGAACCGCCCACCCCTTCCAACACCTGGGGGAAAGTTGCCTGCCCTTTTGGGTAGTTCAAAATGTCTGTTTCCCAGGCAGGATCCCTTTTCTTCGATTGTCGAACAGGTTGCCCAGCTCCCCGTGGTTTTGAGTGGCTCTCCGTTCGGATGCCTTCCTCAGTTCAGGAATAAATATTTGTCCATTGGGTTTTGTCAGCATTTACAAATGGGGGAGGGGCCTGCTGGCCAGCACAGCCAAGCAGGGAAGAATCTCTACAACAGAGTCTGTGGTTTTAAATTACCCCTTATGTATAGCAATCTGACAGTTTGCTGAGCATCTTAAGCTGTCCGTCCACTCCAATAATCCACACATGGGGAAGGTCCAGATCCTTTTTCCTCTCACCTGATGGCTTGGGAGAGGTGAGCTACACGTTCATCCTGTCCGCCATCATGCTCCACCTGTTCTCCACCCTGCCTGTAAATAAAAAGAGTTGGAGGTAGGTCTCTCCCAGGAAGGAGCAGAGTGAGAGAGCATCACACTGTTTTTTAAACTTATTTTTTGATATAGAGTCTCATTTTGTTGCCCTCAGTAGAGGCCATGGTATCACAGCTCACAGCAACCTCAAACTCTTGACCTCAAGCGATTCTCTTATCTCAGCCTCCTGAGTACCTGGGACTTAAGGTGGGTGCCAGAACACCCAGCCATTTTTAGAGACAGGGTATTGCTCTTACTTAGACTGGTCTCAAACCTCTGAGCTCAGGCAATCCACCTGCCTTGGCCTTCCAGAGTGCTAGGATTACAGGTGTGATCCATCACACCCAGCCTCATAATCAAACTGGTGAGGGACAGAAACAAAGAGAGAATCTTAAAAGCAGCAAAGAAGAGTGATTTGTCATGTACAAGTCATCTTCAATGAGATTATCACTAGATTTCTCAGTAGCAATTATGGAGGCCAGAAAGAAGTAGGGTGATATATTTAAAGGAACAAAAATAAAATTCCTGGGGCAGAGCCAGTTGTTGTGCTAAAAACATCCCCCTATAGTCTATTCCCAGCAAGGCAGTGGGAAAAAAATCCCCAAATCATCTCCAGTGGGGGGAACCTACCTGGAGTCATCACTCTGCAGGCATGTTGATGGACTATAGGAACCATCAAGGACATCAGAAGCTAAGGACAGCCAGAACAGAAGGTAAGTATGTGGGAATGGAAAGGGACCAGCTAGCCAACCCTCACACAGAGGATTGGAAATGGGAAGGCTATAGGTTTCCGATCTAGTCCTGCATTGCATTGGAATTGCTGTGGAGATATTAGATGAGTAGGTGCTTTGCTGCTTGCTGGGTTGCCATTGTGGAAAGGTCGTGTAGGAGAAAGTGTCTGCAGAGTCCTAGTACACACTGGACTCTGATGTTCCTGGAGAGCTTGGGCATTCACTTTTGCGGTAAACTGAGTGGCTCTCATAACCCCAGGAATTGTTGTCTGAGAGCACTGTGAGATGTGCCTCCTAAGGATTCTGGCCAGAGCTTTAAGACCCCAACCCCACAGGAATTGAATGCTGAAGACAAACAGGCACAAACAGAGCAACTAAGTCAGCAAGACCTGATCTCATTGGCAATGAAAGAGTGGTTTCCAGCATGTGTTCTTTGTCTCCTAATATCACAGCACCTCCTGGTGTCCAGTTTTTTTACATTCCTCTTTATTGCTGGGGTTGTTTTGGTTTGGATTATTTTTTGTTTGTTTGTTTTATTAATATTAAATCATAGCTGTGTACATTAATGTGATCATGAGGCACCATACACTGGTTTTATAAACAGTTTGACACCTTTTCATCACACTGGTTAACATAGCCTTCATGGCATTTTCTTAGTTATTGTGTTAAGACACTTATATTCTACATTTACTAAGTTTCACATGTACCCTTGTAAGATGCACCGCAGGTGTAATCCCAGCAATCCCCCTTCCTCTGCCCATACTGTCCCCTCCCTCCCCTCTCTCTCCCCATTCCCCATATTATTAAGTTATAACTGGGTTATAGCTTTCATATAAAAGCCATAAATTAGTTTCATAGTAGGCCTGAGTACATTGGATACTTTTTCTTCCATTCTTGAGAGACTTTACTAAGAAGAATATGTTCCTGCTCCATCCATGTAAACATAAAAGAGGTAAAGTCTGCATCTTTCTTTAAGGATGCATAATATTCTATGGTGTACATATACCACAAATTATTAATCCAGTCATGGATCAATGGGCACTTGGGCTTTTTCCATGATGTAGCAATTGGGCTGCAATAAACATTCTGGTACAAATATCTTCATTATAATGTGATTTTTGGTCTTCTGGGTATATACCTAGTAGTGGAATTGTAGGATCGAATGGTAGGTCTATTTTTAGATCTCTAAATGTACTCCAAACATCTTTCCAAATGGAATGTATTAATTTGCATTCCCACCAGCAGTGTAGAAGTGTTCCCTTTTCTCCACATCCACACCAACATCTCTGTGTGAGTATTTTATGAGGAAGACCCCTTAGGCAATTGAAGCAGCTTCAAAAATATACTATTGGGACCTGATCAAACTAAAAAGCTTTTGCACAGCCAAACACAGTAAGTAAAGCAAGCAGACAGCCCTCAGAATGGGACAAGATATTTGCAGGTTATGTCTCCGACAAAGGTTTAATAACCAGAATCCACAGAGAACTCAAATGTATAAGCAAGAAAAGAACAAGTGATACCATCGCAGGCTGGGCAAGGGACTTGAAGAGCAACTTCTCTGAAGAAGACAGGACAACAGCCTACAGACATATGGAAAAATGCTCATCATCTTTAATCATCAGGGAAATGCAAATCAAAACTACCTTGAGATACCAACTAACTCCAGTAAGATTAGCCCATATCACAAAATCCCAAGACCAGAGATGTTGGTTTGGATTATTTTATTGCTCTTTCGTATTGAGTGATTGTTTTTAAATTTTTATTCCTTTTTGTTTGGCTGACTGTATTTTTACCGCTTTCATTTTATTCTCTCTTCTTTAGCTCTTTTTTTCTTCTCTTGGTTGAGATTTATCTACTTTGCTTATCTTTCCCACACAAATTTCTCATACAAAAGCTTAAGTTTTTCTTTATCTTATATAATTGTAATTTTAACTTCCTTTATTTTTTTTTCTTTTCATTGAGTGCTAGGGAGTCACAGCATTGGTCTGGCTGGGAGATCACGGCAGTGGTCTGGTTCCAGAAGGTAACAGGCTCATGGTCCAGGGTGTCCTTCTCACATTGGCCTTCAGAAAGTCAGTACTGACAGGTTCCCACTATAACATACTGCTGAATTTCTCTTTATTTGTTTTATTATTTTGCCTTATTTTACTTTACTTTATTTTTTTCTTTCTCTTCTTGAAATTGGTGGAGGTGGGGTCTGATATTTCCCAGACTGGTAAAGAGCTTGAGATTTCTAAGGACCCACTGAGTACAGATCCCCAAACTGCTAGACCATAGCACCCAGCCAATCAAAACTATATCTCCTGTCACTCTCTTTTTATACTTCTTTCTTCTCTCCTTTTCTTCAATTCGTTTCTTTTACTACCCCCCTTTTCTGTTTTTATTTCTCTTTTTCTCTTCTTCCTCTCTCTCCTCACTATTTACTGTTTTTATTTCTCTTTTTCTCTTCTTCCTCCCTCTCCTCACTATTTACTGTCTTCTTCCTTTTGGCCTTATAACAAGAGGCCACTTCAACACCTAAGCTCTGAGACAAGGCAATTCAAAGTGAAGGAGGCAGTGAGAAGGATAAAGCAGGAGAAGAAAGTTGACAAGAAGAAAACACACAAGAGAAGGGACCAACAGAAAAATTCTGGCACCATGAAAAGCCACAACATAGCAACACACACACAAAGGATGATGAAAAAGCTATGGCAGAGGACTCCACTTGTAGAAAGTAATGGAAATGACAAACAGAACTTAAAATATGGATAGTAAAAGCAATAAAGGGAATTGATGAGAAAATGGAAAACAAAACTAAAAGATGGATGAAAAATATCAAGAGGAAAGGCTATGGCAGAGCTTAAGGAAATGGAGGAGTTAATTAGGGAACATAAAGATCCAGTAGAAAGTATGAATAACAGATTAGACCATATAGAAGAAAGCCTCTCAGAGCTAGAGGATAAATTTCTTGGGTTAACCCAGGTAGTTAAAAAGTCAGAAAAGAAGAGAGAGAAAGCAAAACATTCACTCAGTGCATTATGGGACTTCAGAAAGCATTTAAACATACATAGGGCTTATTTTTTGTTTGTTTGTTTTATTGGGCTCAGTAAAGGGAAAGAAGAATGCCCAAAAGAATGGAAGCCCTTCTGGATGTTATCATAAATGAAAACTTCTCGAGGTTCACTAAATATTTGAAACTTTCCTTTCAGAGTGGTATCGAACCCTGGGGTCATCTCAACACAGAGCAGCTCCAAGACACATTGTAATGAACCTATCCAAAGTCAAGATGAAAGAGAAAATTCTACAAGCAGCCAGGAGTAAGCTTGAGCCCCCCACCCCATACACCATGACTCCCACCCCAACTGACCTATAGGGGAAGATCCATCAGGGTGACAGCAAACTTCTCAACTAAAACTTTTCAAGCCAGAAAAGAATGGTCATCTACCTTCAACCTTCTTAAACAAAACAATTTTCAGCCCAGTGCTGTTCAGTATCCTGCTAAAATAAACTTCAAAATTGAAGGAGAAATCAAATCTTTTGCTGCTATGCAAACATTGAGGACATTTGCCACATCAAGACTAGATTTCCAGGAAATACTTAGACCTATTCTTAACACCACTGAAAAACTAATGAACAAACCTAGTTTCCACAGTGGTGAAAAAGACAAAACTAAGCAATAGACTCTTACAAAAATGAGATGAATAGAACTCCACCACACTAACCAATACCCTTAATAAATGTTAATGTAAGGCAGGACACCAGAAGAAATCATACCTAACAGGCACGATCTAACTCTTATCTGGTGTGTGTGTGTGTGTGTGTGTGTGTGTGTGTGTATCTCACACACACACTTTACAGTACAACCCAGACATAAGAAAGACTGGAATAAAGTCTTGTAGCAACTTAGAACTGGAGATCATTATGTTAAGTGAATTAAGTCAGGAGCACAAAAATAAATGATGCATGTTCTTGCATATAAGTGGGAGCAAAACTATGGGTACACAAGAGCACACAGAGTGGTGAGATGGATATTGTAGATATCAAAGGAAGGAGAGAATAAATGAGAGATGAAATGTTCTTTACCAGGCTTGGAGAACACGAATTTTTTTATTGTTTTGGATTTATTGAGGGGGAAAAAACATAGGTTACACTCATTTCCTTTGTTAGGTAAAGCCCCTCATGTAATTGTGTCCCACCCCCAAGAGGTGTATCATACACCATGAGCCTTCATCCCCCTCCCTTCTCCCCTTTCCCCATCCCTTATTCCCTTACTCTCCACCTTGTATTAGATCATCTACTGCCTTCAATAATGTACACTATTTGGGTGATGAATACACCAAAATCCAAGACTCTGCTACCCTACAACATATACACATAACAGAATTCAACTTGTAATCCCTAAATCTATTGAAATTTTTTTAATTAAAAAAAATACAGAAATAAAGTAATGCATTCAGCTGAATAACTACTGTCTTTGAAGTATGAGACCTTGCCTGCTTTTGAGGTGACTTTGTATAAACGTGCTATAATGCATTGTGGTGATTTTAACATGTAACTCTCATAAGACACCTTATATCTTTTGTTTCTTATTTGTATCTGATGTCTGTCATCTAACATAATAGCAATCACTTCCAGTTTTGTGTTGGCTGAAATTTTAATCATCCAAGTCATTGACAAAAATTAAAACAGAGGAGAACAAAAATCTTGTTGCATGGTGCTAGAATTTCTTTTCTCTCTTGACAGTTCAGTAATTTGAGTTCTTTCTGAACATGAACAACCATTGACAACCCCTCCAAAATACCCTACCTTCTAATAAAATGAATTGCTAGTTTTCAAGAACGTCATGTGAGATCCTGTGAAATGCCTTTATGAAATCCAGATGAGCTACATCTAATAAATTAATCAAATTACTAGTTCAGTAAACTCCCATAACAGAAAACAACTGATCTGGAATGATTTATTTTTACATCATTTTTTTGATCCTTATACTCTTGGTGAATACTTTTTAAAAGCACAGTTGGAGGGTTCAAATCCAAGCTGGGCCTGTCAAACAACAATGACAACTACAACCAAAAAACATCCAGGCATTGTGGCAGGCAATTGTAGTCCCAGCTACTTGGGAGGCTGAGGCAAGACAATCACTTAAGCCCAAGAGTTTGAGGTTGCTGTGAGCTGTGACGCCACATCACTGTACTCAGGGCAGCAGCTTCAGGCTCTGTCTAAAAAAAAATAAATAAAAATAAAAAGCATAATCGCACTTGCTCGTTTAAAATGTATGTATGTCTTCTTTTATTGTTGTTCACATACTGAAATTTTTATCTTAGTAAAGCCTCTTTGGCTCCACTATTTGGAAGTTTCAGAATCTTATAAGGCTTTTCGGTCTTTCTTCTTTGTCAGTTTTCATTCTACTACCAAATCTCGAATTTCCCCATTCCATCCACTTCTGCTCAATGTATCCTCCACTTCACCATATACTGTATTGTCAGAAAAATCTATCAAGTAGATGGATAGACTAAATTTTATCACTTCCAAGTTTATATACTGAACCCTTAACCTCAAGTGTAACTTTATTTGCAGACAGGGCAATTAAGGAGGATATTGGGAGTAAATGCAATTTTATGGGCAAGGTTCTAATCCATTAAGACCAGTGTCTTTATAAGAAAAGGAAGAGACACTCATGCACATGCCAAGAAAAGGCCACATGAAGACACAGTAAGAAGGTGGATTTCTGAAAAAAAAAAAAAAGGAAGGGGAGGGATCTCCAGAGACCAACTCTGCCAATACCTCAGTCTATAGACACCGTCTTTTTTCTTCATTAAAACAAACGAGCAAACTAAAACCTTCTGTGCTTATACATAACATTTTTTCTTTACACACTATGTTAAGTTCTGTGGGAACTAAATTTTAAATTATTTTTATAATTCTTCATGCTAAAATAATTTCTCTATTAAATAGTGATGATCTTTTGTTGTTTGGTTATGATGCCCATCAACCTAATCATAATATTTAAATGTTTACCTTACTTTCTATGCAAATTGTACCTTGCATGAACACAGAGATTGAGCTTTATTCATTTTGCTTAATATTTTCTACATTCACACAGTGCTCACATGAGCTGATACCATCTTCAATGACATCACTCTCGACCCGCCCTGCCTGTAGCCCATGCAGGTGAGGCCAGGAGGTAAGGCTAAGCTTCCTGTGCACTCTTGAGCCATCCTAGGCCCTCCTGCTGGCAGTGTACACAGAGTTACCCTGGGCTGGGAAGGTAATGTGCTGGGTGGCCCTGCCCTGGGCCCAGGCTTCGGTTCTCTGAACCCCTGCCTATTGGTCCCTTAATTTTGCAAAGCATGATGATGTCCACCCACAAACCACCTGCCTTTAAGACATAGATTGAGCCATCAGCAGCCACCAATCCAGTTTCCTGACCCACCAAGAAGTACAAGGTTCCCTCCACTAGCCTCCATCTCCTGGCCTCCTGAGCCAGACTGCAGAAAGACACGGGGGATCTCTGAGGCACTAGATGTTTCAGGGGTGCAGGACTATGAGCAGGAGCTGCAGGGGGACCACCAGGCGGGCACAGTTGGGCTCCAAGGAGCAGCTACCCTAATTTCTCAGGAGCCAGAGCATCAAGGCCATGAATGCATCGCGTGTGCACTTGAACACAAGTCCAGACGCCCTGGTGCATGCAGCCCTCATTCCCCAATGACACCAACCTCACCCTGATCGACAGATGTGCTTCACTTACAACCACATCTGGGCTCTAGTGAAGACCCTTCACCTGCTGGATCAAGGGCTGCCCGGAACAGTTGCAGTGTGTCCCCTGTCTACCCAGGCCCCCAACACTACCAGCCATGCAGATTCCTAGGCAACACTGCTGCCTTGCCAGTCTCTGAACTCAGTGAACCCTCCATCTCTGAAGACTTTGCCTACGCTCCCCCACTTCCTCCTTCCAAGACCTGCCCAAAGACTTGCTCCATGTGATCTCCTCTTTCATCCCTTACCCCCTTCCTGTAGACTAAGGGTGTCCACACCCTTAGCCTCCCCTTCCCTCAGTCAACAGGCAATAGATGGGGCCAGGTGGAGGGATGAAGCAGGAGCTTAAAAGTGGTGTGGGATACTGAGTCCCTTGTTAGGACCGTGGCTGCTTCTTGGTCTATTTCTACTGTCGTCAGCCCTGGACCCCTCTTGCCAGTCCCCCAGATGGCCTTTCCTTTTGCACATTCTGAACTCCACAAAACCTCCTTTGTTGGTGGCTCAGAACTGATCCCAGCCACCACTTCACCAACTACCCGTGAATGGATTAGCAAATTGTGGTATATGTATACGATGGAATATTATGCAGCCACAACAAGATGGAGACTTTACCTCTTTTATGTTTTCGTGGATGGAGCTTCTTGGTAATGTATCACAAGAATGAGAAAAAAAGTATCTAGTGTACTCAGTAGTATTATGTAACCAATACATAGTCACACTTTCATAGGAATGACAAAACACAACTATGACCCAGAATGAAGGAGGGAAAAGGAGGGAAAGGAGTGAGAGCAAGTGGAGGGAGGGTAATCCGTGGGACTTCACAGTGCATATTGCAATGGTATAGGTCAAATTATTAAGAGTAGCGTATAAATGTCTTAACATAGCAACGAAGTAAGTGAGGTAAAGGCTAGGTTAACCAGTTTGATGTAAGCCTTCCAAATTGTATATAAAACCAGCACATTGCATCCCATAAAGGCATTAATGTACATAGATATAATTTAATTTTTAAAAAGTAAAAAAAAAATAAAATGAAAAGGAACAGATCAGCCTCTGAAAACGAGGTAAAAAGTTTTACAATTTGTAGAA
>CAUYPK010110301.1:0-40010 GCA_963574355.1 Loris lydekkerianus | reverse complement strand
TTTTATTCCATGGTGGTCTGAGAAGATGCAAGGAATTATTTCTATTCCTTTAAATTTACTGAGGTTAGACTTGTGACCTGAGATGTGATCGATATTGGAGTATGATCTGTGGGCTGATGAGAAGTATGTGTATTCAGTTTTGTTGGGATGAAATGTTCTGTACATGTCTGCTATATACAAATGTTGGATGGTTAGGTTTAAATCTAAAATTTATTTGCTCAGCTTCTTTTTGGAGGATCGATCCAACACTTCCAAAAAAGTGTTGAAATCTCTGACTATTATGGAGCTGGAGGAAATCAAGTTGCTCATGTCTGTTAGAGTTTCTCTTATTAATTGAGGTGCATTCTGGTTGGGTGCATAAATATTAATAATTCAAATCTTATCATATTGAGTATTACTCTTAACAAATATGAAGTGACCATTCTTAGCCTTCCTTACTTTTTTTTATTTAAAGTCTATTGTTTCTGCAAATAGAATTGCAGCACCTGCTTTTTTCTGATTAGCATTTGCCTGAAATATGGATGACTATCCTTTTACCCTGAGTCTATATTTATCTTTTAAGGTAAGATGTGAGTCTTGTATGCAGCAAATATCTGGCCTGAGTTTTTGTATCCAGTCTGCTAACCTGTGCCTCTTTAGAGGATAGTTTAAGCCATTCATGTTAATGGAGAACATTGATAAGTCTGCTAAAATTTTATGTATCAAGTTTTTTGAAAGTCCAGTAGACATTTTTAATCCCTTCACCACTGTGGAAGTTGGAGTTTGATCAAAAGTTTCTGAGTGAGTTTACTTTTGTGGTAGAGGATTGGACTGGTCATTATGGAGGATAGGTCTGAGAATATCCTCAAGAGCTGGTTTGATTATGGCAAATTTCTTCAACATGTGAATGTCATTAAAGTATTTAATTTCTCCATCATAAATGAAACTCAGTTTAGCTGGATCTGGGTTTGAAAGTTATTTTGCTTTAGGAGATTAAAAGTCAATGACCACCCTCTTCTGGCTTGAAAAGTTTCAGCAGAGAGATCTGCAGTCATTCTAATATTCTTCCCTTTGTAGGTAATGGATTTGTCATGTCTGGCCACTTTCAGAATTTTCTCCTTCATATTATCTTTAGTGAAGTTAATTATGATATGCCTAGGGGTTCTCTTATTCAGATTGAGTCATGCTTGGGTTTTGAAACTATCTGCTATCTGAATTTCACAATCTCTTGGCATGTCTGGAAAATTATCTTTCACAATTTTATGGAGAAGGGCCTCTGTGCTTTGTGAGTCCGCTTCATCACTTTCAGGGATTCCAATGAGTCAGATATTAGCCTTCTTCAAATTATCCCAGAACTCTCTGAGAGAATGATCTGTTTTTCCTCTCCATTTCTCTTCCTCTTTGAAAGTTTGGGAGTGTTCAAAGGCTTTGTTTTCAATGTTGGAAATCCTTTCTTCTGCTTGCTCCACTCTAGTACTGAGGGATTCTACTGTATTTTTCAGATCTTTGAGGGCTGCAAATTCTTGCTTCATCGCATCAAAATCCTTGGTGGTTTTGTCTTTAAATTCATTAAATTCTTGAGACAACTTTTGAATATCTCCTCGAATTTCTAATTCCAACCTTTGAATTGCTGCTTGAATTTCTTATTCTAAATTTTCCTCCATTCTATTAATCTTGTTTGTAATCCAAATTCTGAATTTAATTTCTGACATCTCGGCCAGCTGTTTATGAAAGGGATCTTCAGTTACATCTGACATATCTTTCCTTGGGGGCATTGATCTATTCTGGTTATTCATGTTACCAGAGTTTTTCTGCTGATTCCACCCCATGATTATTTTACACCGTTTGATTTTTCCTCTGGAACTTTGTCAACGGCCCGTACAAGTGATACAGCCTGAGAAACCAGGGACCTGTTTGGTGTGGTGGGGCTAAGTGGTTCTGTCTTGTTTTCTGCTGGTCTCTTTCTGACCCTAGTGAAACACTTACCCTGGGTGGAAGTCTTAGCTGTGGAGAAATGCCAGTAATTAAGTCACACACACACCCCAGGCAGCCATTGGAAAAGGAAAATCAAACCTTCCTACAACCACACACCCAAGGCACCACTTGAATTGTCCTTGAGTGATTGGCTCAGTTCAAAAGGTCCAAATCAATTGTTTCAGTTAGCACCTGTCTCAGGTGGGAGAGTTTAAAAGGTCTCTGGCAACTGGATCGCAGAGGTCTGGTGACTACTCAAATATGACTTGCTTCAGTTCTCCGTGAAGTCAGGAGGACTCACCCAACAAATAGACTAGTCTGGGAAGGTTGATGCCTCCTTCCCCACCTTGCACTTCTGTCACACCCAGTTACTGATAGCTCTGCAGGGCTGTGACCCAGTTGGCTCTAGTCCACGAATACTCCAGGTGTTTGCACCTGCCTGAATCACAAGGAAATCTAGATCTGCTCAGCCAGGCCACTGCGCTCTTCCTCTATCCAGCAGGGGGAGGAGAGGCCTGACAACCTTGGTTGCTTGATGGAGGTTAGGGGGGTGTTCACTCAGTTCTAGCCCTGCCCCTCATTGATGTTACTGATAGAACAGAACGGCTTTGTAGAAATTTATTTCTGTCCCTGCTAAATTCTCCTGCAGAATTGAAGCTGTTTTGAGTTCCCAGAGCCTGTGCCTCAGGCCCTGTCTTTGCTCCTGCAGGTTTGTATTGGGTTAGCTATCAGTTCTAGCCTCCTGCCTTCCTTTTTCTATAGGCTGCCAATCCCCTCAGAGCCGGGTGTGTCTTAGGCTTAGTAAAGCGGTCCTCTGGTTCAGCCCTATGCTGGGAATTTCCCGCTCTGCACATTTTCTAGTCCTCCTGCTCCACCCACTCTGGTACCACCTTAGGCAAACCCTTTACTCATGGGGCCTGCATTTCCGTCCCAGATCTGTTCCACGGTGGTTGCTACCTGAGAAGATGCCCGGCTTCCTCTGGTACCCAGGGAGACAGGAGGTGTGGCTTTGGAATATCCAGGTGTGAGCCCTATTGTTGCCAAAAACAGCTGGTGCTCTGCGCCTTGGGGCACCGCTGCTCATGTGTGGTTCCCTTTCTGCCAACCATCCTCTTCTCCCTCCTGTCCTGCAGAATTGTCACTGACCAGCTGCAGTGTGGGCCCTGTCCACACCCCTCAAGAAATCACCCAAGAATCTGTACTCCTGGGGGACAGGCCTCCAGTCCTCAGAGTGAGAGTGGAGGGGAGTGCTGTGACCTCAGAATTGCAGGTAGAGAATATATACAGTTTTATGCCTGGCAGGAGAACTCCATGGCATCCTAGTAGGGGAGGTAAGTCCAGTTTTTAGAGGGTCTCTCCTGTGGAGTGGAGTGGGAGGACCTTTGATCTCTGCTCATTTCTTTGTTGGGCACTTCAAGCCATTGTCATTGGGGAGGTACTCCCATCCAGTTGGTGATGGATTTTGTACCTTTTATTTGTATCCTTGGGGTCACAGCTCGCCTCAGTGGGGTTGATGTGCATTCTTCAATCTTCTCTCTTGGTTCACCTCTAATCCATCCATTTACTTGCTAAATTTCTGTCCTTTAATTCTCCTTCTGGATGGGACCCTCTGTGGAAAGCCTTCAGTCATCCATCTTGTCTCCTCACCTCAGTTTAATTTATTTTAATGTGTACTCTTGAGTTAATATTTGACTGGCATATCTTTGTTCTATTTCTTTTATCATTTGTGATACCACTAGAACCCACTCAGTGACATTGTCTGGAACAGTGCATGAGAAAATTGAATCATTTTTGAAAGTGCTTTTTAATGTTTGAAAAAATGTATTCTAATATGAAAGTATCTGTGACTCACTTTTCTGCAGACTGAAATCATTTTTATTACTTTATCGTTCTGTCTATCTTTCAAAGTGAAAAAATATATATATATATATTTTTTTTTCTGTCTGGTGACCTGGAAAACACAATTAGATATATTTGAAGGAGTTGGGTCTGAAGGAATGAGCTGGAAGTTGTGGCTATACCCTGAGACTGCCAGGAACTTATGGAAGCTAATTTCCAAACCAGGTTGCTTTGTTCTCCATTCCTATGAAAATCTAGGTTGGCTTTTGTGTGTGTGATTTTGAAGTAGTTCCAACATTTTTTTTCCTCTGATTTGATCTAGGCATGTATTGATGGAGATATAAAGAAATATATGTTAGCACTCTTTCCTTTGAGTTCACCATCTGGTTGGAGAGATAAGTTGGCTGGTTCTTTGAATAGTAGACGAGTAAGAATAGTTGAGTTAATTAAATTTAATTACATTTTATGCCAATCTCAAAAGCTCTGTCCCTAGATGAGCTGAACCTCATTGACTCAGTTGCTCAATACCAGAGAGTATATACTGGGGGCGAAGTAAATCCCACTATCCTGTTGAAATACCTCTGATGATTTTATGTTCCCACAAATGACTGATGTGAATATGAATTTCCCAGTAAGGAGATATTTTGTGTTAAGTGGAACAGGTGTACAGGAACCATTTTTAAAGGCTTCTACTATAGTCTCTCAGCTTTCAGTCTGTTCCCGTTTCTGTGACTGTCAGGGTCTTACGAAGAGCGGGATTCATTTATTCATATTTGATTAAATAAGTGAAAGAACAAGAATGAATGACTGCTCTTTGACTGCTTCATTTCCTCCATCTTACTTTTTTACCATCATCTCTCAAGATTGGATCTTGTAGAACTTAGAGTTGGAAATGTGTCTTGATATGAGCTAGTGAGAGACAGAGAGCCAGCAAGAAGGTGGCAAGAATGTGCAACTGATTGTGAGTGCTTTAACTTTAAAATCCACAACTATGGATTTTAAAGTTATGTCAGCCCAGAGGATAATGGAGAACCTAACTAAGATGTGGGTTTAACCAGTTAGGTGGGAACTAGAGCTTAGTCACTAAATGGATAGATAGACTTATATTATTTTTTAAATTTCAGAATATATTATTGGGGTAAAAGTGTTTTAGTTACATAAATTGCTTTTGTAAAAGACTTTTACAAAAAGAATTTTATTTTACTTTTACTCAATGCTATTAGTGTGTACAGGATGTTGATGGACAACATCTTCTATGAAACAAATCGCTATTGAAGACAAAGATCTGTATCAGAGGCTGGCTGAGTTTATTTCTACCACAGTGGGTTATCCTATACCGTTTACCCTCCATTTCAATTTTTTTATTTTTAAAGAGAGGATTGTTTGAACTTAAAAACAATCTTGGAACCCCCTTTTGAAAAAGCTTGGCATATCTAAAGTAACTTGATTGCACATTTTTGGGATTTCTCCCCTTCTCCATTCCCTCTCACCTACAGCAAGAAGGGGAGGTAGAGGCAATCTCTCAGATCTGGCTCTGCTTTCATAAGGAGACTATTACTACTGTAAAGTGAGTTTGTAGAAAACAGTAAGATTATATGAAGGGCAGTAAAGCAGCTCATTAGTGTGGAGTCAGAGTTACCACTTTATGAGATCTATATAATTAGTTGTTAAAGGGTAAGACATTTGTAGAAATTATAAAAAGCATTCTATTAAGGTCAAGGTGGTTGAGATTCAAGTTTAAACAGGTTTGGTCTTTGCCTTGACTCTAGAAATCTATGATGAGGGATGAAGTTGAGAATTGTTTCCTATTTACTATCTAGAAAAGATTACAAAAACCCCTCTAGTTTTCTTTCCAGTACAGCTTCCTAATTATAGACTTTACTTTCAGGGCTGTCTTTAGTCACACCATCTTAACTAGTATACTATGATTCTGATGTGTCGTAGAATGAACAGGAGAAGTCAGGAGACCTGGCCCCAGGCCTGGGCCACTGTTTACCATCTCAGTGACCTGGAATCAGTTACTTAACTTTTGTGCTCTTCTCTTCCAATCTGTAAAAATGGCATATACTGCTTCCCATTTCCTCTCGGAATTGTAAGAATATCACAAAATATGAGAACCACTGGCAAGGAGAGTCCTGGCCCATGTTAGGTGCACAGTGCTTCTTTGATGAATCTCTCTCTCTTTTTTTTTAACCTGAAAAAAGCTTTGAGAGAGTATCTTTCAGTAAAGAGTTTTTCCAGTCATTTTCTGACTCATATGGGTAAAGCAGCACTTTGGAAGGATATTAACTTTGTATCTCAGGTCTTTTCATGCTATGGAAGGAGCAATGAGTCAAACTCACGAGATGAATAGGTAGGGCTTATCCTAACTCTATTGCACATCAGTACTGTGATTTTGAGCCAATCAGGTAACTGGTTGGAGCACATACTCAGTATAGTATGCTTATGTATGATTGTAATCGAAGTGAGACTTCTGGAGTTTGGAGCTGAGCTCTACTCTGCTTTGTAATCTTGAACAAAGACATAGGTAAGTGTTCCTTGGTATCATTCTTCATAAACTTGGCATAATAATCATACCTACATCATAGAATTGTGAGGAAGACAAGTATTGATAAAAAATAAGATAACTAATCAGAAGGTCTGGCACACGGGGTACTCAAAACATATTAGTTGGCATAATTTCCTTTTCTTTTCTTTAAATTTTATTTTCCAGGGACAAATATTCTGTATGCTTTAAGGTACTATGGAGTAATATTCAAGACAGCTTTCACTTCTATACTCAGTCCATATTTTTGAAGATTTAGGAAAATATTGTGTTGTATTTTATTTTTTGAAAAGGAAAAATACTTTAAAAATTCTTTATTAATACTTGATATGCAGGTGATAAACTACCAGGACAGTAGTAGTGATGAAAGTAGTAGTGAAAAGGAAAAAATACTTTAAAAACACTTTATTAATAGTTTACATGCAGGTGCTAAACTACCAGGACAAAGAAAGAATGAAAAGAAACAAAGGAAAGAAAGAAGGAAGGAGGGAAAAAAGGAAGGAAGGGAGAGAGGGAGGGAAAGAGGGAGAGAGAAAGAAGGGCAAGAGAACGAAAGTGGAAAAAAAAGGAAAAAGAACAGAAGGAGGAGAAGAAGCAGAAGAAGGAGGAACTGGAGGAAGAAGACGACAATGAGAAATTCATTCATTGATACGTTACTGTGGCACTGTGGATGTTTTAGCAGGCATGCTGCACATGTGTCTTCAGGGTCCTCATAGCTTGAGTTCAGCATCCTTCTACCCAACTGGAACCAAAGGTGAGTGGTTTCTCCTGCCCTAGGTGCATATCCCAGTTAATGGAATGCCACTTTAGCCATTTGCATAGGAAGAGCAGATGCCTTTTCTCCCTGTGCCAGCCTCAGCGTGCCTCAGCCCAGACGAAGCTAAGGAGAGGTGATATGTGGAGTGACTGAACTGGGAAGACCTTCCAGGAACCAAGGTCTGAGGCTCAGGATGTGGCCTCAGTGGTGTCTCTTTCCTGAGGAATTACAGTGTTACATGAAACATGAGATCATGATCCTGGAAATAAGAATGTGAAACATGGAGTTTGAGGGACCAGTGGAAGTGGTGGCCACTCCTCTGTTCTTCAGTACTGCTCCAGAGCTGCCACCTGTACCTTTTGTTGGGATTCATTCTATGGACATCCTCACTTTAAGTATGTACCATTTTGCTTGAAGACTAAAGGACAGATCATTGGGTTGGAAGTTGCCAGTCCTTGTGCCAGCCTTGATTTTGCCATTAATCATTTGCATGGCATAGGGCAGGGCATTTAATATCTCTGAGCCTCATTTTTTTCATATAAATTATGGGAGTAGTCACACCTATCATAATGCTTATAATGTGAGTATAGGAGTTCAGATAACTAAGTTTGTGAACTCATCCTAGAAAAAGTGGTACCTATATACTCAAGTATAAGCCGAGTTTTTTCAGCACAAAATTTGTGCCGAGTTCGGGTTTCTCGGCACAAATTTTGTGCCGAAAAAACTCAGTTTATACTCGAGTATATACGGTATATACCTCATTGCTGAATATCAATCACTATGGTCATCTCCAAAGTACTCTCCTTGGCCATCTGGTGACTGTAGTGATTTTTGGCAATGAGGTATCTGGCACAACTATGTTACTCTGAAATTCAGTATCTGAGAAAGAATCAGTAGAATGAGAGTTCGTCTAACAGATCTCTCATGGATGCAGTATCCCTTTCCTCATTAGTTTCTGAATGTGGGAGCCTCTAGATTTTGACCCGAGACCACCAGGGCTGGAAGCCACATGGCCTACATAGGCAGCTGATTCTGTACTTGGAAAACAATGACTTTCATAATGGCAAGGCATATGGTTGATTTTTAAAGACACAGAAAATGCTTGCACAGTTGTCAGGAACCAATATCCCAGACTTGTATAATGGCGATTCCACCTGGTGTGTGAACCCTAGCACAGTTGTCAGGAACCAATATCCCAGACTCGTATAATGGCGATTCCACCTGGTGTGTGAACACAGATGCCCCAGCTGAGGTACACCTATGTCTGAACAGTGCTTTCTCTTCAGCATAGGTAGACAGTCTTCCTGCTGATCTCCTACACATGCCGCTCATGTCTTCCTGATAACACAGGAGCAGCATCTCTGGACACTGTTAATCACAGACCTCATGGGCCCTGTAGAAGTGATGAGCCACCCTCTTTTCATTCATATTTATACCTGCTCCCTGTGTATTAGTACTGAGTGGTCTGAATCTCTGATAAATAGGCCTTTTGTGGTTAATGTAGTAGAAAGCCATGTAACTTATTCGTTTTCTTTTGAGGTATTTTCAAAAACCAGAAACTTCTGGTGTTTGAATCTCCAACGTTGGTTTCAATACTGGTTACAAAAATAAAAGTCAATCATCTTATAAAGGAAAGAGCTTAGGAGAAAGGTCTGAAGAAGCAGGACTGTAGTGGGCAAAGGAGACATCCTAAATTTTCCAGATCATTCCCATTTTTAAAATATGAGGTTCAAATCCTTTAAAAGCAGTAGATCACATGAGGACAAGAGTATCTTAGTTGTTGAGTCATAATCCAGAAAATGTCTTTCTGCCCTAGGTATTAGAGCATGTTCAAATTTTCCAATTGGGGGTGGTCAGTAATCAGGTGTAGCTGAGTAGGCACCGCTGGGCAGCTCCCCCTCTGACTTGAAGTGCTCTCTTGCAGGCCCTCTCCTTGAGACTCAGACACAGTCCATAAAATGCTAAGCTGAGCACTGACAACTGAAAAAGACACTACTGACCTCCTATGGTAGGCTGACTGATTGGCCTCCAAAGATGGCCACATCCAAATCCCCATAACCTGTGAAGCTCACATAGCAAAAATGGCCACAGGTGATTTTGTACACAATGCCAGAAGGGCAGTTGAAACTTCCTGACAGTTATGTAAGACAATACCTTCTTCCTATGTTGAATGAAACATTTAGTGATTGAGAAAAAGAGTCCCACACCTGTACCAGTTCTACCAAAGAAGAGAAGAGAGGTGGTACTGGACTCTCTGATCAGCTTAATGATCACACAGGGGAAGTCAAAACCTAACAAAAGTCAGGGGACAGCAGCCAAGAATTGATTTGATATAATAAAGAGTATAGCGGTGTATGTGCTAAGTCCAGGGTGCCAGTTGAGGTGGCCCAGGCAGCTGGAGCAGAATTTGTAGGATCCCACACTGGTTAGATCAAAGCCATGCTCAGGCCTGGGAGGGTCAGGCATAGCACAGGGCAGACAAGCTGAGTCCCAGAGCAGACAGACAGGAGCCATATGGATGCTAATTCCAACTGACAGAACAGTACAGGTGGTCAAAACTCCCAGCAAAAATCAAATACCCAGCAAGAAGGAACACAGCCAAGTAAATAGTCACTGCTGGAAAAAAATGAAATTAAAAATAAACAAAAGGTTCTGTGTACACGAGGAAGCCGCTTGCTTCATCTCCAAAGTATTTGTATACTTTTCAAAGTACAGGTCTGTCCTCATTTAGGGACTGATTGAGCCTTTTGTGTGATAATATACAAAAACATCTATGGGGAATGAGGAGTAATGGGGCCTGTCCATTGGTTCTCTCTTACTTTGGCCTGGTTTTTTTCCTAGCTAGAATCTCTACTAGCTTGCCCAGCTCACTGAGGGTGGCACAGCAACATTGAATGTCTCCCAGGGATCTTAGCTCCTGGATGCTTATGATTTCAGCACCAGGATGTTGTTCAAGATATGTCACCTTCAAAAATAAAAACGTGATGGCAAATACTATCTGCCTTTACCCATCTGCAGTGTCATTACCCTGACAGTTAATGTTTGTCCTATAGAAATATGCTCTGGAAGGAACTGCAGAAACAGGCTTCTAGGAGACCATTGCGCCTCAGAGAGATAGAACTTATCTCCAAACGTGACTGACAGCTCCCATTTCTAAAATATGCTCAGGAGAAAAGAAGAAACATGGCAGGCACACTCCAAACATTTTCAATCAGTCCTCCTTTTCCTTTTTCTTATTTCTGTTTTCATAGTCTAAGAACCCCCAGGCCTCCAGAATATATATTTTTTGCAACCACTTTGATCTTCATATTATTTTAATTGTTGAGAATAATTTAAATGTAAGGTTGCTGCTCCAGAGGCATGTTTCTTAGCAAGCTGACAACTCTGCCAGGGGTGCCCCTCCACCAGAAGGCACATGATGGTAAAGCAGTCTGTCCTCTCAAATAATCAATCCAGCTGTGATTCTAGCATTCTAGGCAGCTTTATTGTCATGAGACCATAATTATGATTGGAGAATCAAAATATCTGAACTGTATGCCCTCCAAGTCATCTCTCTGTCCCACAGAGCTATCCTTTTGTGTGTCAGGACAGTTTTTACCAGGACGAGAGGCTAATAGTGAGGCTGCAGCTGATACTGAGGGGACTCCTTGAAGAAGTGTCAGTGGCAGGGGATTTCCTGGAAGAAGGTAGTCTTGGAAAGAGGCCTCAA
Source organism: Loris lydekkerianus (assembly GCA_963574355.1). Taxonomy (NCBI): domain Eukaryota; kingdom Metazoa; phylum Chordata; class Mammalia; order Primates; family Lorisidae; genus Loris; species Loris lydekkerianus. The sequence continues at coordinate 29,207 of CAUYPK010110301.1, read as the reverse complement.
GAACATCTACATTTCCCTGGGAGTCACCATAGGGACTTTTTCTTCTAATTGTAAAATACAACTTTTGATGACTACTTCTTATCCCATAGTCTTGTAGTGTTGATTACATACATTTATTCATGTGTCGACATTTGTTGAACTATTCACTCAAAAAATAACTTTTAGGATATATTAATACTGAAATAAAATTTCAAAAAAAAATAAAATGTGTATAGTATAAAATGATTTACAAATGTAGTGTGAAAACCTTTAACTGTCATATAGGTTATACATATATCCATATGTATGCATATATATATTCTGATTTTTTCTATTCAAGGAAAAATATCTCATGTAGGTATGTGAGTTTAAACTTATCTGTATATCTATTTGATTACACAAAATGGATCAAAATATATATATTTATGCAACTTAATTTTTTCATTTGGTATTATTTCTCAGCCAAGTTTCCATATCTGTACATATAGACCTACCTCATTCCATTCAATGACTGCATACAATTTCATGAGATAAATTTATTTATTTAACTATCTCCATTAAAACTGAAATTCTGTCTTTAACTTGAATTACTTTAAAACATGAGTAAACCAAAACTCATTCACCAAAGTAAGGTTTGCCGTGTCTGCAGCTCACTCTAGCTGGAAGCCCAGAAAGTGAGTTGAACTACCCTACTAGAAGTCCCCAAATGAGAAAACCTGGAACAAACTAATTTTTAAACAGCACATTAGTTATATGTCGAAGTACTATTCTCAATATGTTTTTCTTTCATGCCTACCTTTTAGGTACTTATGCACTTAATGAATGTTTTAACCTGAAAGACATAATCTAAGTACCCAAAAGAGTATTCAAAAAGTTAAGAAACCCAAAGAAAATGATAATATTGATGCTTTGCAGATTGGGTGCATTTATCATCCAGAAACATGACTGCAAAATGACAACAATGTTAATTTTCCTAACAGAATGAGTTTGATATGAGTGCTTAAAAATAACTTTGTTAACATTATTTTTCTTTTCTTTTTTATTATAGATTAATATGAGGGTACAAATGATTCAGTTACTTTTTTGTTTCTCTTTCCAAGAATTCACTTCCAACTTGCTGTGTTATTCTCACTTATATTTGTAACCTAGACAGGGAAAACCAGGATTGATTTTTCAAACTTGTAAAACATATTTGATTCACTAGAAATCAATTGTTGGCTGTCTTTGGTTCAGAATTGCTTATATGTATGATATGTTTCATAAAAGTGGATGTAAATAGAGGTGTCTTTTGCATAATTTGACACATAGCCATCATGTCATTGATTTTTTTACCCTCTCTTCCTTCCAATCAATCCAGGAATCTCCTTTTTGGAACTCAGCAGTTACCTTTTCTATGATACCCTAAAGCTTCTCCTTAGGAAATGGAAACTATGAATTGCAGGTTATTTGTAGTTTAAACAGACAACAAATCAAGTGTGATGGTAACTCCACTGTTCACCAGGCTAGTAAGCCTGTCACTTCCCAAGGCAGCCTCAGAACAAAGTTTGGTTTAATTGGCCAAATCCCAAACTCCAAAACTTCCAGGTACATGGTGCCTCTAGCTTTTTGCTTGGGCCCGTCTTTGCTTGGCATTTAAGTTAAAGAGAAATAAACAAGGCAAGATGGCCTGATAAAGATGACAAATACCAAAATAAAAATGTAATTTTGTTAGAGCACAGAGAGAAGATTTGAGTTATAAAAATGTGGGTCAGAACAAATGGTCTTTCTTACCCTTTTATAAATAATAAGAATTTTTGGATAAAAAAGGTAGGCACTAGACAGAAATCTCAGGGTTAAGACATTTGTGTTCAATACTTGATAGATTTGACTTGTACCCTTCCATATGCTCCGTTAGTGTGGTCCCACCATTAACCCTCCCTCTATTGAACCACCCTTCTCGCTTCCCATCTTCCTCCCCATCTCCCTCCCCTTCCCTCCTTCATCCCTTTCCCTCCTTCATCCTTGGCTATAGTTATGATTCATCTCTCATATGAAAGTGTGAGTGATTGATTATAAATTGGTTTTATAGTAGTGCTGAGTATATTGTTGTTGTTGTTTTCCATTCCTGACATACTTTACTAAGAATATTTTCCAGCTCCATAAAAAAAAAAAAAAAAAAAAAAAAAAATCATCTGAAAAAAAAGTCAGGTTTTTGTAACAATATAATCTCTGACCTGAATTTGGTGCACAGGCTCCAGATAATGGTCTCTTAGTTTGCCATCTTTTTGAGGAGGTACATAATTACCTTCCCATTTCACAAAGTCTGTCACCTGGGATGCTGAATGCATATTTTCTAAATGAGTTGATTATTATAAAAGAGGAGCCACAGTAACAGCTAAAGAAGTCAGTGGTGACCACTCAGATTTAGTTATTTTCATCACAATATCTCATGCTAACCATAATATATCTTGTCTTAGAGGAATTTTTTCAAACCAGAGTATTCTGTATTATGACTATAAAACTTGATCTTTTAAAAAAAGTATGTTTTGGTGTTGGAAGGGATCATATGTGTTATCTATTTCCTCATGTGATAGATAAAAAACTGAGGTTAGGACTAAAGACATACCCCAATGTCATACTGATTCCTGGTCTTCTGGATGTATGTGCAGGACATTTTCTAACACAGGGTGATCTTTACCCAGTGTTAGCCTAAAATTCCCCAAAACTGTGTCTTGCAAACAGGTGCATCTCCTTTCCTAATCCTTCTCTGGATGGCCACCTCCTTCTGCTTATCTTTCCAAATCCTTCCTCTTGAGTAGAGTTCCTGATGGCTCCGGTTGGAACTTCTTTCTCTAAGTCCCCTCAGCATTTATAGCCATTTTGTTTCTTTATCATGTAACTTTTACAAGTCTCCCCAATAACAATAGTAGCTTCTTGTGCACCAAGAGAAATCTCACAGGGTCTGGCATATAGAAACTATTTAATAAATAATCATTTGTTTATAAAATTGATAAATAAAATGCCCAAGGTATTTATTAAGTAGTGGTTAAAGTATATTGAAAAGCCAATAATTACTCAATGTGTGGTCTTGGAAAGATAGCCTAACTTCTCTGAATTTTAATTTCTTCATTTGTAAAATAGAGATTAGACAAGTACCAACCTTGAAGTTTGTTATAAAGATTAAATGAGGTCCTAAATGGCAGGGTTGACCTCTTTGGGTAGGACAAGTTGAGCCAGTTACAGGGCATTTCTGTTCACCCCAAGCTTCACAAGGGCGAAAGCTATCTCTGGATTCTTTTCACAGCTGTGCGTACAGTTTGGTAAGATGAAAGATAGCCTCCAGAGCCTTCTGAAGCAGAACTAACTTAGTATTTAATTCAGCAGCCCATAAATTATCCTGGGTCAGCCAGGAAGAATTTTAATACTGCGATTATAGTCACTCACTATATTTTTACATTTTATGCTCTTTCAGGGTTTGCAAACTCCCCTGGGGAAAGCTTACTTTTTTGCTGATTCTCAGTCTCATAATGTCCTGAAAAGAGTTGAGTAAATGGTGTAATCCCAGGTATCAGTTCTTTTATTTTAGTTTGTAAGGAATGCAAGCATAATAGTGTGATTGTTTCACATTTTCAAATTGATTTAGAAGAAGAATTCCTAGGTTTAAATTTCTGACCTGGTTACAAATGACCTTTAACTGTTTTTTAAGATCTATGAAATCTCGCCTGCAAAGAATGAAGATTTCTAAATGAGAGGTTGAAAAAACTTTTTATATAAAGGGCTTTAAAGTAAATATTTTGAGTTTTCAAGACCACCCAAAGTGAGAACATCTATGATGAGAACTTTGATGCCACTAAAAAGCCAGCCATGTGATTTTATCCTAACTTATCTTAGTCATTGCTTCTTCCCTAAATCCTACTCTCTTGTTCAGACACATCCATCTCTGTCTCTTCTCCTTCCTAAACTCTCTGCCCCAACAATTTATTCTTTTGTCACACTAGGTAGAAAAATGGCCTATTTTATGTATCAACTTGACTAGGCTAAGGGATGCCCAGACAGCTGGTAAGACATCATTTCTAAATGTGTCTGTAAGAGAGTATCTGGAAGCAATCAGCCTTTTGATCAGCAGACTGAGTAAAGTTGACCAATGTGGATGGGCATCATTCAATTTCTTGAGGACCTGACTAGGACTAAAAGGCAGAAGAGTGAATGTACTCTCTGCTTTAGCTGGGATGCCAATGTTTCTTGCCCTCAGATATCAGTGTTCCTAATTCTTGGGCCTTCATACTCTGTGACTTATATTCTTGGTTCCCCTCATTTCTTAGGATATAGAATGGACTGAAAATACACTGGGGATATTCCTCAGCTTCCAGCTTACAGATAATGAAAATTCTCTGCCTTCATAATTGTGCCACAATCCCTCCGAACAAATCTCTATTCTATTCATTCTTTTTATCAGAGAACCCTGACTAATATCAGTAGTTTCTTTGGCAGATGTCTGTGCAGATGAGGGGGGATAGAGGAAGAGACTGGCGAAGATGAGAAGAAAAGTTGCCTGCTAGGTGAGAGGACCAAGGCAGATGGCAGTCACACCACTTACCTCCTGCCTGAGAGATAAGGCTCTATACTGGGGACATTCAGGGGACAAATGGTCAAAATAGGAATAACTTCAAGGGTTCAGTTTATAATTTGAAGATTAATTTTTCATGGGTGAGAGAAAGAACATAGACTTTGGAGTCACCTGGATTTGTGTTCAAATCTTATGAATCAGAGGGCAAGATCTAATCTTCCAGGACCTGTTTTCTCATCTGTGCTTAAGAACAGAGACTTTGAAGATAGTCTAACTTGGGTTTTTATTTTGGCTCTCCTAATTGATAGCTCTGTGGCTTTCAGAGAGTTGCTAAATTGCCAGTTTCCAATCCTCAGCTGTAAAGTGGGGATAATAAAAGCATCTCATAAGGTTATGAGGGTGAATAAAACAGTGTGAGTAGATGCCTGTAACATCTTAAATACTAAGTATTAACATTGTTGTTGTCATTGTTGGGATTATTTCATTATATTCTGAAATATAATCTCCTAATATATAAAATGGGAATAGTCACCACTGCCCAGGGATTTATTGAAGTATCACTTATCAATGCTGGGTGCATACTGGTCACTAAGTAAATCACAAGTTTAAAGAAGCCTAAAGCAAAAGAATAACTGGATTTGATTAAAAATTATTGTCACAAATTGTGTAATTATTTGCATTCTTTCTCCTTCACTTCTCCCATCACTCCTCTTCCTCCTACTCCTTCTCATTTTAATATCTTTATTTCCTTCCTCTATTTACTCTTCTAAAATATAAACTCCAAAAGGTAGTGACTGTGAATGTCTTTCTGCCGAAGTACTGGCACAGTTGCTGGCATATGGCAGATGCTCAACACTCTTCAGTTGAATTTACACAAAAATAAGGAGAAGAGAAGCAGGAGACAAGACTCAGTGGAAATTATGGGATAGGGGATTGCATACTTAGTGACTTGTAAATGGTTGCAGGTGAATTAACATTGCCAATTATTTGCAAGTCATTAAGAAAAAGGCTCATCTGCACTTCCCAAGTCATAGTCCAACTACCTGCTACCAACCAAATCACTGGTCGATAGGGAGATATCACCTCATGGTAGACTCCAGGACCACTGAGCTAATTTGCAATGAGTGGAAGCTGCTTTGGTAATTATGAATCCTGGCAAAGAATGTGACCTTAGAAAATGTCATGGGTATCTAATGCATGGTCAATTTGCAGGTTAATGCATAAGATGCTGAAGCTTTATAATTTCTTATATTTATTTTGTTCATTATCATAGTACATGGGGCTGAGGTCTCCAGGAGCTAATTAGCTATTTGACATGAGTGATGGCAAATTCAGCCTTCCTTGTTACGTGGCTACAGTGTTTGGTTTCATACTGATGTAGATCACAGAAGAAACCCATGTGGTGAAAACCATGAGATAATTCATAAAATAAAGCCCTTCTTTGGTCTAGAGGATTCATCTTAATGTAGAAAATCAAGTTTAATAATTTATTTAATGATTTATTTTTGAACATATTAACTTCAGAATATTTCACATTACATCCCACTGTGACCACTTCCCTAAAGCCCCTACTCTTTAAAATCACTTTTTGTGCTTTAAAAATACAGCAAACAAAAATAATAAAATGTAGGCAATAGAACACTTTATGCTCATTTTTTTATAGGAGAACTACATGGAAATGCAAAGTTGACCCAGGCTTTTGGTTCCTGAAAGAGACTCGTCCTTGGAAATGAGAATTTATGTAAAAACCATATCCAGTGGGTAAAAATATAAGTGGGATTATGTCTTTCCAGTTTTCTTTCTTCTATATTGGGCACAGCTCTGGATGCTTATAGCCAGGGGCCTATGCACTTATCCCTGTCTTTAAACTCAGATATTAGATCCTTTTCAAGAAAAAGGAAATAATTGCATACAGTGTTTATGCTTGCTGAAATTACTTTTTTGCAATAATAGAGACTTGTTCTTAAGTTTATTCATTCATACAACAGATATCTGTCAGATGATGTTCTAGAAACTATGGAGATGGGACAGATATAATAGATGTGGTTTCTGTCCTCACAGAGCTATTGAGAATGATATTTCTCCACATTTCTGCCCTGCCTCCTTAATTGCTCCCTGCCCCCTCCTTTTACCCCCTATTTTGTCTTCTGTATTCTCAGAATCTGGACTTCTTCTCTCTGATATTCCAATGAGAAGTGCATAGAGCTCTACAAACAAAACTTATGAGTCTATGGAAAAAATACTGTGTTATATTTCCATGTGCAGCTATGTTAAAAAGCCTAACTCCATGAAAAGAGCCCAAATGGGATAGGATAGATAAAAGTGAAGTTTAAAGAAGAGAAGGATAAAAAATAAAAACATAGCCATTGTATACGTAAAAAAAAAAAGTAGAAGTAGTTTGGGGGGGCAGAGAAAGATGGTGGACTTGAGACATCTCATGCTGGCTACTCATGGTGAGACAGGGGAAAGTGGTCTTCAGCCACGTCTGGCTGGGGGAAACATCACTCTGGGTACACAGTGAAGCAGCAGGAGACTTCAAGAGCCCAACACTGACAGAGTCTGGCTGGTGGGCTAGCTCTTCCACAGAGGTCTAGGGACAGGGAAGGGTTGTCATGCAGTTATTTTGATTATGGATTATGCTACTCACTAAAGCACCAAGTAGACTTGAACCGTGTCTAGCAGCAAGGGTTGAACACCAAGCTGAGTGGTTTACCGATAGGCTTGGCTGCTGGCAGGATGATATTATTAGTGGATGACACCTGTATGAATGAAACAGTCTGTGAAGTCCTAGTACACAGTTGGCTCTGGTGCACCTGCTGAGCTTGACCAGCCAACCTTGGGCTGAGCTGAGTGATTCCACGTCCCCTGGAAGGGTTGCTTTGTTGTTAAGGGACACTGTCTGATGGGATTCCTGGGTATTCTGGTAAGAGCTTTGGGATCCCAGTCCCCCAGGGACTGTTACTGATGAAGCAAACAGGCCAGAGTTAAGGGAAAAGAAACCAGGAAGAAAATATCCAGGTTCCTTTGCAACTGGAGAGTGGTTTCTGATCCCCATCATTTACAGTAAATCTAGCCTGTGTTCTCTATATCCTAACAACACCTCCACAGCTGTACCGGGTGTCCAGGCAATGTATTGCTATATATAATATGTGCATACACACATGTACATACATTGTTTTACATATTTTGCTTTTCTTCATTTTTTCCCCTTAGTTTCTTTATTTCTGTTTTGTGGTGGTTGTTGTTTGTTTGTTTTAGTTTTGTTGGGTTGTATTTTTATTTTTACCTTTTTAATAGCAAGGAATTCTCCATTTTGTTACAGTTTTTCAGCCTCTTTTATTCTTTCTTTTTTATTACTCTCCTTTCTCTTTTCATATTGATGTTTCTACTTTCTTCATTTTTACCACTAAACACCTAAGATATCCCTTTTTCCTTCTCTTTATATCATACAATTCTATTTTTAATTTCTTTAATTTTTTTTCTCTGAGGGATAGGGGCTCACAGCATTAATATGGCTGGGTATGTGTGGGGAGAAGGGGTCATGACATTGGTCTGGCTCAAAAACACCACAAGTTCATGCTCTTGGGTGTCCTTCTAGATTTGATCTTTGGAAAGAAGGTACTAGTAGTCCTCACTATGGCATACTGCTGATTTCTTTCTATATTTGGCAGAGGGTCTTCCTTTTGCCCAGCTAGTAAAGAGCTTCTGACTTTGAGGGATTCACCCAACCTGGACTCCCAAAGTCCTAGAGCCATAGAAGTAATTGACGCATCCCACGGAACACCACTATTTCTCCTGTCACTTTCTTTCTCTTTTACAGTCCTTTTTTTCTCTCCTTTAGTTCTTTCACTCCACCCCTTCTTTTTTACCCTCTTTAGCATCTTCATTTCTTTCTTCTTTCTTTCTCTTCACTTTTATCTTCTATTTGGCCTTCTAACAAAAGTTCACTTCAACACCTAAGTTCTGAGACAAGGTAATTTAAAGTGAAGAGGTAGTGAGAAGTAAAAAATAAGGAAGAAAGTGTACCAAAAAAAAAAAAATAATAAATAAATAAATACATGAGGAGGCTCCAACAGAAAAATTCTGGCAAGATGAAAAAAAAAACACAATAGAGCACAGCCTGAAGGGATCATGAAGTAGCTAACACAGAGGATTCCACATATAAAGAATTAATGGAAATGACAATGGCAATTTAAAAAATGGATATGGATGGGGGAAAAAAAAACAATGAAGGGAATTTTTGCAAAAGTGTAAAAACAGAATCAGAAAATTGAGGAAAGGGATGAAGGATATAGAAAGGATATGGTGAGTCTTAAGGACTTAAAAGTCAAAAAGGGAATATAAAGTTGCAGTAGAAAGTATCAATAACAGATTATAGCATGGAGAAGAAAGAATCTCAGAGCTAGAGGATAAAGTTCTTGAGATAAATCAGGGAGTTAAAGAGCCAGAAAAGAGAGAGAAAGCAGAACATTTGCTCAGAGAATTATGATACTTCATGAAGTGTTCAAACATACAAATTATAGGTATCTTGGAAGGGGAAGAAGAATGCCTTAGGAAAATGGAAGCACTACTGGAGGATACCATAAATAAAAGTTTCCCAAGTATCACTAAAGATTCCAAAACACTCCTTTCAAGATATTGAACTCTAAGACATCTCAACACAAAGAGAACATCTCTAAGAAACTACATAATCAACCTGTTCAAAGTCAAGATGAAGGGGAAAATTCCACAAGCAATCAGAAGTAAGCCTCAATTCTTCTAAAGGGGAAGATCCTTCAGCATGACAGTGGATTTCTCAGCTAAAATTTTCCAGCCATAAGACAATGGTCATGTAGTTTAACCTTCTTAAACAAAACAATTTTCAGCCCAGCAGTCTATTTCTTGCTAAAATAAACTTCAAAATCAATGGAGAAATAAAATATTTTACTGATATGCAAACAGGAAAAAGGAAATTTGGCACAAGACCAGCTCTATAGGAAATATATAGAGGTATTCTCCACACTGATCATCACAATGGACCACCAATAGAGCAAACATCCACAAACTAAAAGACAAAACCTAGCTTTCACAATGGCACAGAAAATAAAACTGACCAATGGACTATCACAAAATAAGATGAATAGAACTCCACCACCCTCATCAATTCTCTCATTAAATGTTAATGGCTTGAATTCACCACCGCAGAGGCACAGGCTGGCCAATTGGATAAAAAGGACATGCCATTCATATGCTATTTCCAGGAAACACATCTAATCTTGAAAGACAAAACAAGACTCAGGTTGAAGGGTTAGAAAACAATATTTTAGGCAAATGGAAACAAGAAGATGCAGTCACAATCTTATTTTCAGATATGTATGTATTTAAAGCAACTAAAGTTAAGGAAGGCAAAGATGGTCTCTTCATATTGGTCATGGAAACAATACATCAAGAGAACATTTCAATTCTAAATATTTATGCACCCACCTTAAATGCTCCCAGGTTTCTGAAACAGACCTTGATTGGTCTGAGCAATATGATATCCCATGACACCATAATATCTTGGTATTTTAAAACCCCTCTCACAGAACTGGATGGATCCTCTAAACAGAAACTAAAGGAAGATACAAAGGACTAAAATGCAACTCTAGAACAAATGGGGTTAATAGATATATGTAGAACACACTATCCCAAAGCTAGGGAATATATGTTCTCATCAGCCCATGGAACATACTCCAAAATAGCTAATATCCTAGGTCACAAATCTAATTTCAACAAAATTAAAAGAATTGAAATTATACTTTGTATTTTCTCAGACCACAGGCAATAAAGGTGAAACTCAACTTCAACAAAAACTGTCATCCCCACACAAAAGCATGGAAACTAAACAACCTTATGCTGAATGACCTCTTGTTAAGGAAGAGATAAAGAAGGGAATTATTAAATTCCCTGAACATACAAACAATGAAGCTATATGGTACCAAAACCTGTGGGATACTACAAAAGTGGTTTTGAGGGAAATTGATCAGGAAAGGATATTTGCATGTTACAAGCCTAACAAAGGCTTGGTAACTAGGATCTATAGAGAACTCACATTAGTCAATAAAAGAGCAATCTGCTACTCTTTTGGATGTTGCTCCTATCTATCACTGGGCAAGAGACATGAACAGAATCTTCTCCAAGGAAGACAGACACATAGCTAACAAACATATGAAAAAATGCTCATAGTCCCTAATCATCAGAGAAATGTGAATAAGAACCACCCTGAAATATCACTCACCCCCAATAAGTATAAGCCCACATCAGAAAGTCCTAGGGTTGCCGGTGCTGGCATGGGAACACTTATACTGCTGGTGGGACTGCAAACTAATACAACCTCTTTAGAACAAAGTATGGAGAATCCTCAGAAACTCAAATTCGACTAATTTGACCCCCAATCCCTCTACCCAGAAGGAGAAAAAATCATTTTATCATAAAGACACTTGCACTAGACTGTTTATTGCAGTTCAATTTATAACTGCCACGATGTGGAAACAACCTAAATGCCCATCAACTCAGGAATGGATTAATAAATGTGGGATAGGTATACCCTGGAGTACTATTCAGACATAGCATGGAGACTTTACATCTTTTGTATTAACCTGGATGGAGATGAAACCCATTCTCAGTAAAGTATCATAAGAATGGAGACGGAAGTACCCAATGTGTTAAATTTTGTATGAAGCCAGTGGATGATCTAGCACACACCCACATAGGAGAAATACTTAATTCTATTCAAGTTTGGGAGAGGGGGAAACAGGGCAGAAAGGAGGGAGGTATTGGTGCTTCCACTTAAAGAGCACAAGGTAGGGATGTATGACACACCTGTTGATTGTGGGACAAAACTATAAGAGGGACTGTACCTAAAAAAATTCAGAAATTGTGACCTGGTAGTTTACTTTCACAATAACCTGAAAAAATAAAATAAATAATGAGAAGGACAAGAAATACAAGCATAACCTATACATGGTAGCTTCTCAGTGCCCATTTGTTGAAATGAACTGGTGCCAAAAGCAAGAGTCACAGTTGGTCACTCCTGGGGGATGTAACAGTTTGGAAATTAATCACACAGCAAGGGATTATACCTCAAACTTTACCTTGGTGCTGCTATTAGAAGTGAATAATCGGACAGAAATGGCCACAACACTCACCCTGGTTGCCAGGCAGCATGTTCTGGGTGAAAAGTACAAGATGAGCGTTCAAGAAACCTGCTACCAAGCCCAGGTTTGTTGCCAAGGCTGGAAGTGACTTGGGCAGGTCTCAGCACCTTTCTATTCATGTTGTGTTCCCTCTCCAAGGGAAATCATAAAATGCCATTTTATCTCAAGGGATTGTGGTGAGAAAGATGAGGCCCAGGTCAGAAACACTTTTGTTAATTATTAAAATCTCTGCCTGGTCTCTAAAAGGAGACACCTTACCATTAGGCTTACTGTATAAAAACAAACAAAAAAGTTGATAATGAGTGTGAAAATTACCTTTCCACATTCAGTACTTTTGCTAACATTTAAAATCAAAGTTACATTTCTTTTTTTCTTCCCACGCTGCCCCATCTCCTTTTTCAACTTCTTCCCTACTCCCTGATGCCCCAGTTTTATGTCTGGATGTGTAATTATCCCTTCCCTAAAGCTCCTCTGGCAGAAGCCTCACCCAGACAGGCCATCTGTGACAGTCTGCATCTCTTGTTCCTCGTGGCTCGCCTCCGCTGCAGAGAACTTAATAGCACCAGAGAGTGCTCTCCTGGGGTAGCCCCAGACCCACCCTCTGCTTCTGCTGGGGACAGCAAAGGTCCTGCCCTTTCAGAACTCTGTGGGGACATTTAGATGGGCCATGTATTCTCTCCACAGGATGCCGCATGTGGAGCCAGAATCACTGTTCAGGATTTCTTTCTGCTGTGCCCAGGTTTCAACCCTCCCTGTCATCAGTTTAATCCCTAAGCAATATTCTTTATGTCCATCACATCTGGCATCGTCTTCTGGCATCTGCAACCTGCAACACCCAATGTCACCATTAACTTTCACTTTATAATTGCTGGATTGTGTGTCTGCTGGAATGGCTGAGTGCACCCTCAGTAATATCAGGAAAAGTGAGCACCATCTGCTGCCTACCTTCAGAAGCAAATGACAAAATAAAGTTGTTAGGGAATTTTTCAAGGATCATGCATTCCCTGAGTCCAGTGTTGTCACCAGGTCAACTTCTATTACGCTCCAAAGGTCAAGGAAGGAGACTGAAAAGGTAAAGAAACAAAGAAAAACCCAGCAAGCATTTCTAAAAATTTTTGTATCAGCTGAAATCTATTTCCAGGGGGCATTTGGTTCTGATCAGGGCTGATTTGGGGAAGGGTGTCAGTTTTTATGCCCTTCTCTATCACTGGGCTTCCAGATTTCCTAAGGCCAGGAGACGGTGATTCCAGAGGTAGGTCAGGAGATCAGGAGGCAGCTGCTATTGACTTGACACTTAGACCTTGGCAATGAGCTATTTCCCCTCTCAGCCTCAGTTCCTTCATTTGGGCTAGTGCTGGAGAGAGGCCCAGGGAGACAGCTGTAAGCATCTCTCTTTCATTAGTTCCTCTGACTCTACAGCTGCCTTGTCACTGTTTGTGGCATGCTGTCCTCTCCTATTATTCAGACAGGGGCAGGGGAAAGAGGACAGAAAAAAAATGTTATGTTTACTATTTCTTCTTATAAGAATCCACATGATATGTGTGTGTGTGCGCATGCATACATGTGTGTATGTATATATAAAATAACCAGACATATTAGAATTTAAAAACAATTATTGCTGTCCTGTTTTTTAAAAATAGAGAAAAGAATTGATTGAATCAGTTGTTACTTGAAGAGTATGAAGGAAACAGTGTTCCAGACATCAAACACAGAAAAAAGACATGGCAAGATTCACACTTGCTTGAACAACATCCCTCCCCGGTTCCTCTCTCCTCCCTCCTCTTCCTCCTGCTGCTCCAGCGTTTAACAGTCTCTGGCCTCCACAGGTGATTCAGTGCTTCATGGCTTGTACAATTAGTCCAACCTTCTCATTGACTTTTAATGTACTTCAACCCAGGCAGAAAGCATTGTGTCCAGTTCTTTCCCCTCCTTCTATGAAAACAACCATAGCGGCACACACCAGGATCTCCCGGAGAAACCCAAAGAGTCCTGGAACATGTCCCAAGCACTCAGACATCAACACCACAGCAGCTCATGACCACTTTGGAGGACACTTTTCATGGCAGGAGCATAGCAGCTCTGCCTCTGAATGCCAGAATCCCAGAGTCCACACTGACCACAGCAAACCCTGTGGAAGGTTCTGTCTCTAAGGCAAATAAGAGCCTGGCAACCCGGACCAGCTGTCACTTGGGACGAGCAGGGGGAGGCCTGGCAAAACCTCCTAGAAAACAATTCTGTTAACTTTATTCTGTTTATTCCACACAGAAAAAGTGACATTACCTATCGAGTGCGCTTGGGGAAGCAGAAAGGGCTGATTGTAGCCCAGGACCAGCCTGGAGCTCGGGCCACTGTAGGCTGCATCTAATCCTGCAACAGCAAACACAGAGGACTGAAGTTGTGTGGCGCCTCACCCTGCTCCGCATGAGAGCTGGCCAGGACATTGCAGCGGGGTCTCATCAGTGGAGAGCATCCCCAGGGGAGGTTCATTCTCTTGATTTATTCACAGTTCCTGACCTTGCCTACACATGTCTCAGGGATCACCCTCCTCTGCAGGACCTCCGTCCCCATTGTGTTTGGTCAATGCAGGCAGCAGAAGCAGAGGACTGAAGGGTCTCTCCAACAATATTATAGAAAAGACGAAGATTTCAACCTTGAGAACTCAAGAAATCAACTGGAACTGGCCAGGTCTTCAAATTTCATAGACTTGCTATAAAACCAGTTCATCTTCATTCACTCCAAGTGTTCCTGAATGGGGGGACTCTCCTCCTAGCTTGATTCAGTTGCTCAGTCTCCTTCCTCTGGTCCTGCTGTGTTCAGCTCAGGTTACCCACAAGTGTCCTGGCACAGTCTCCAATCACCTGATGATCTTCAGCTGAACTCTTTTCTATATAAAAAATAATATATACTTGAAGTTGGCTGGACAATATATGTTACTTCCAGTCCAACACTATTGTCACTTGACATATATTTGATTAACTATATTTGTGTATTATGTTCAATAAAGCCATGAACATCATTAAGTTTTTCTCTAGATTGGATGCAATGCTTTAAAAGATCAAAGCTTTAAGGGATCTTAGAAAACATCTAATTAAACATAGGACTATTTCTTAAATATTGAAACCAGCCGAAGAATTCAGCTTGTGCCCAGTCACCAGTTTGTTTTTGCAGAGCCTGGACACAATTTCATGTTACCTTTTCATTTGAATTTCCTGTTTTTGGAGTCCCTATTACCCCTGGTAAGTGAATAAAGTCTTACATGTTTCTAGACTCCCTGTTTTGTTTGCTTTCTCTGTTCTTTTTTTCTTTCTTCTTATTCTTATTTATATCATTGCCCATGGGATCTCAGAAGTGTGCCCAAAAGAATCTGGGTCCCATCAGCAGCAATATCAACTCTGTGGCCCCTGACCTGCCGGCCAAGCAGTGTCCAGATGTTCCATCACACATGACCTTCACTTGAGCCATAAGACATGTGATGGCACCTCACCCTTATTTTCTCTTTCTGGACCACTGTCTTGGTCCAGCCTTTTCTCTTGTCCTCCTTTTACATTTCTGAAAGCTAGTCTCTTCATTTAGAATCTAGGAACTCACACAGCCTAAGAAAAAGCATTTGTTGGGGGCTCATTCCATGCCAAGCACTGTGCTAAATGTTTTCCTTTTTTAGCATGCATTCCCTTCTTTAACTAAATCCTCACAGTGACACCATGAGGTTGGCACTTTATCCTTACTTTTATGTATGGGGAATTAAAAATCAGAGGGAAGAAGTAATTTTCTAAGATTCTGCTATTAATACACAAAATAAATAGTTTGAATTCCAGTTTATCAGACTCAAATGTTCCCTCCCCTTTTCCACACCATGCTTTAGAGCCTGATGCTTGTATAATAACTTTTTGAGAAATGTGGCTTGGTTCTCCTTTTCTTTTCCAAGTTAAAGCTAAGGCGTGTGTGTGTGTGTGTGCGTGTGTGTGTGTGTGTGTGTGTGAGAGAGAGAGAGAGAGAGATTGTGTGTATGTGTGTGTGTGTGAGAGATTGTGGTTGTGTGCTCATCCACACTTGTGAATGTCTTCAAAGAAAAGAGACAACTTAAAAGATCATCTCATCTTCGAGAAAGCAGATTTTTGCCAGGAGAGGAAAGTTCCTTGGAACAGTTTATGTGTCTCTGAGATAAATGTGTCAACACCAGCCCCTCAGATTTCATGTGAGAGTCATAGTTTCTTATATATTTTTTCTTTTTTGTTTTGTTTTGTTAATGAGACTCAACCCTCTGTTTATAGCATCATCTTTCCAAGAGGCAAGAGCGATGGCTTACATTAATTCATTCATTTTTTTACTTCTGCACCTTGGGGGGTGAGGAATGAGAAGGCGTGAAGGGGAGTGTGATTATGGTCCAGGGAGGGACCCTGTACAATTGGTGCCTCCTTAGTCAACGTCACTGCTGCCTTGTATGTCCTGATTACTCCATCTGTACATCAGTTTTTTCAGCAGGTTATAGGGTTTCTTTTTCACAGCACACCAGTGAGAACTCATGGTCACAGTTTCTATGCTTTTTATTGTCTTAGTGAATTGGCAAGTAGATTCAGGCAAGAAGATACTGATTACTTTACTAAAACTTTACTGGAAACTAAAAAGTTTCCTTTTTGATCCTTTTGTTAACCAATAAGTATAAATTCAAAGGTGGATAATAGAAGGGCAAAAGACATGAATTAATGGTGGAATATGGATTTAAAGACCAGAGAGAGACAGTGTGAATCCTGGCTCTAGTCTATATTAAATCTGAGGAAGGTTTAAATCACAAATCTCTCTGAGCCTCTCTTTTATAATCTATAACTTGATTATAATAGTTATAATGTTTTAGAGACTATAAAGTGAGATAAGAGTCCATTATAATACTAGCACCTGGTTAGTGCTCAGTAGTGGTGGTTAACATTCACAGAAACTTCCAGGTGTGTCTACCGTTGCATGGATTACCAGGCATAATGGTATCAGGTCCTTTTATCTTCACCAGAGGGAGACATAGTCAGTTTGCTTACATCATACTCAAGTAGAATGGCTGATTTGTTATATTCACAATACTGTGCTTTTTCTACAACATGAGGCAGAGGGTATTTTAGTCCTATGAGACTCATAGATGAGTCTGAACACCATAGTGGAGGCAGGCTTGCTGACCTTAGAAGACACAGCAAAACATTCTAGGAAAGAATGCCCTTTCCTAATTTTTCCAGCTTGTGTCTGTCTCTTCATTGAGTACCATGAAAAATAGAACCTCAGCAAAAACCATTTAGCCTATGGTGAGTTCTTTTTGTAAAAAAAAAAATGCATTTTTAGTTGACAAGTAAAAATTGTGTGCATTTATCACGTGCAACAAGATGTTTTGAAGTGTATATATACGTGTGGTAAAATGGCTAAACTGAGTGAACTAACTTATACATTACCTAAAGTTTATTTATTTATTTTTTTGATAAGAATACCTAAAATTTAGTGTCTCAACAATTTGCAAGAAGGCATTGTTTTTAAATATAGTCGCCATTTTGTCTAACAAATCTCTTTAATTTATTGCTGCTATCTAACGGAAAGTTTATGTTCTTTGACTAATCTCCCCAGCCTCTTCCTGACCTGCCTCCTGGTCATCACTATGATACTCTGTTTTCATGAGTTCAACTTTTTTATATTCACGTATAGGTGAGATCATGTCATATTCACTTGTCCGTGGATTGCCTCTTTCACTTCACTAATGTTTCCACATTCACCCGTGTTATCCCACATGGAAGGTGTGAGGTGGTACTTTATTGCAATTTTTGTTTTCGTTCCCTTGATAATTAGTAATGTTTAGTGTTTTCTTACTATCTATTTTTGGCCCTTAGTATGTCTTCTTTTGAGAAATGTCAATTCAATTCCCTTGCACATTTTAAAATGCAGTTACTTTATTTATTTATTTATTTATTTATTTATTTATTTAGTATTGAGTCTTATATACTTCGAGTGTTAACCCCTCATCATTCTTTACCATATGTAGGCTTGCAAATATTTTCTCCCATTCCATAGATTGCCTCTTCATTCTATTGTCTTCTTTGCTGTACTGAACTTTTTAGTTTGATATAATTCCTTTTGCCTCATTATCTATTTTCCATTTTATTGCCTCTATTTTTAGGATGATATTCAAAAAATAAATACCCAAACCTAGACCACTTTCATACAGTTTCTACCATATGATTTATACTAGGAGCTTGATATTTTGGACCTTACATTGACATCTTTAATTCATTTTTAGTTGATTAGGGTAAGAAATAAATTCTAGTTTCATTCTTTGGCATGTGGATATTCAATTTTCCAAGCACCATTCATTGAAGAGACTATCCTTTTCACACTGTGTATTCTTGGCAGCTTTGTAAAACATCATTTAACTGTAAATATGTGGATTCATTTCCGGGCTGTCTCTTTTGTCCTGTTGTTCTTTGTGTCTGTTTTTAAGATGTTCCAATTGTTTATACATATCATGGGTCTGGTCTTGTTCCTTGATTAGTGCATTGAGTCTCCTGACTTTTCTGATACATTAAAAAGGGATTTACTACTTTCCAATATGTAATTCCTGGAATTCTTTTATTGTGTGTACAAACACCACATGCACGTGTGTTATGAATCTGGGGACTGTTAGGTACCAACATCCAGATTTTTTTTTTTTTTCCCATCTCTCTAATGGGGTGGATTAGATAACACCATTGTGTAGTTTCAATACTCTTGGCCTTTGAATGTTCACCAGAAAATATTTATGGAGTACTTTTTTTCTTCCAGACATTGGTCTTAGGCCAGAAGAATCACTTTTCCTCTCCAAAGAGAGGAGACACAACATTTAGACAAAGTAAAAAGTGTAAAAGGAGAAAATATTTATTTATATATATATAGACACACACACACACACGTATATATTTAAATGAAGCAAATGTGTTTTATTTAGATAGAGATATTTTAATATTCATATAAGAACATGATTACCCATCATCTCTCCAGAATTATGTCCAGAAGTTGAGTTCCAATGACAAAATAAGGTTTATAATTAAGTTTGCCTTTATAAGTCACTTGTCTAGGGTGGGGCATATGAGGAAAGGAAAATAGGTTGAAGGGTTTGATCTTATGAGGGAGATAAAAAATAAAGAAATGGAAACAGTGTCATCTTCAGCATTTTATTGCAGTGTTGGTGTCAGGTGGGGCTATTGTCTTACTGGAGGTGCAACTGGGAAAAGACTGTCAGCAGCACTGACAAGATTATCATGCCTGCTGTTGCACTGACAGTCTCATTTTCTTTCAGACTTGTGGCTGGAAGCCAATATCAACTCCTTGCACAAAGTTCTCAACATGGATGCTTGCTTCCTCAAAGCCCCCTGAAGAGAAAGTCTTCTGTTACGGTAGGCATTATCAAGCTTTGTAATGTATTCAAGTTAACATATTTATATGCACCTTGTTATCTTTGCTACATTATATTATGTAAAATCAAGTTCACAGACTTTGACTACACTCAAATAAAGATAATTACACAGTGTGTGACTACTGAGAGTTGAGGATGATGGTCCCCCCACCCCCACAATTGAGCTTTGGAATGTCTCTTGATTTAAGCATGCACTGAATTAGTTATATGTTATGGAATCTTCTCTCAGCATAATGGAGTCTACAGAGATGAAGCAAACCCCTATATGCTTTTGAAAAATTTGCAGTCTTAGTCTGGTAAATGCAGAAAAGATGTTAATAACTGATTCTAGAGTGAGGCACTCTAGAATAAGAATCAAGAAAAAAAAACCTATTGTTGGAATTAGAGATGGATTTCTTATTCTTATGGAGGATGGAAGAATAATTTTTAATCAGGATAGAATGGGTGGGGATTGGGTGATGAAGAAAGAAAGCAGCACAATTGTAAAACTGTACCAAAGAGATTTCATATAGTCCTTAGAATTTAGGTTTGATCCCAAATATTGTCATTAAAAAAGTTGGAGGATGTTTTATATTTAGAAGTTTTTATATCTAGAATTAATAGATATGTTGATTGCTATGATGGCTATGGAGTTAAAATGAGGTAGTGTCAGAGAATTAAAGTAGGATTAAAAGCTTTTCAGGAAATTTCCTGCTAGTCTAGTGTCCTGTGAGACAACTAAATTGTGTAGCAGCGCCAGTACAAAATCCTTTACGGTATTTCTGAGTAAGTCTCTTAACTCTTTTTACTTTATGGTACTCAGAGAAGTTAGTAGCCCTGGAAAGTGAGCACAGATTGAAATGGTCTCCATAATGGAAATTTAGAATGTGTACAGCCCTTATGCTAGTCTCAGATTAGTGGCTTTGACACTTTTACCAGGGCAAGAAATTGGACTTTCTCTTAATGAGAAGCCATCTTTATACCTTACAGAAAATAACAGTTTGTGTTAAGAAGCTGGAATTTTTCAGGATCAAATTCAAAAGATACTGTTGCCCTGAAGTGTGTTGCCCATGACTCTCTCTCCATCAGAAAAAGTATCAATTATCAATAGCAATTTGAAGAACTTTAATTTTACTTTTTACTTTTGAGTAATTTCCAAGTTAGAAAAGAGTTGTAAGAGTAATTTTTAAAAATCCTTTTACTTTGCACCTATTGGCAATTCTTGACATTTATCACCTTTTGTTTTATAATTCTCTAAATCCAATAGTTCTTCCTTACCTACTGTTTTGCTTTACATGGTTTCTTACCTATGGTCAACCGGGCTCTAAAAATGTTAAATAGAAAATTCTAGAAATAAACAACTCATGATTTTAAATTTCTTGCCATTATGAATAATGTGATTAAATCTCTAGCAATCCCATTTGGTCCTGCCTAAAATGTGAATTATCCTTTTATCCAGCATATGCATGCTGTCCATGTCACCACCCATTACTCTCATAGTTTTCTTGGATACCCAAGTGAAAAATTAGAATGTGTATAAAGCTTGCTACTATCTACAGTTGCAAAAACCCATTTAGGGTCTTAAAATGTATCCCTGTGGATAAGTTGAGACTAGGATATACCATACATAAAAATATATTTTTGTATACATTTTTAAATTATTTAAGAGTAAGTTATAGAGTCTGGATGCAGTGGCTCACACATATATATCATTGTAGCATCCTGAAAGGCTAAGGCAGGTGGATTGCTCAAGCTCAGGAGTCCAAGACCACCCTAACCAAGAACGAACCTTTCTCTTTACTAAAAATAAAAAAAATCACCAGGTGTTGTGGTGGGCGCCTGTTGTAGCTACTCAGGGAAGAGGGAAGAGAATCATTCAAGCCCAAAAGTTTGAGGTTACTGTGAGCTATGATGGCACAGGACTCTATCCATGGTTACAGAGTAAGACTCTTCTAAACAAAGAAAAAAAAAAAAAAAAGTTACAGAAATGATGCTCCACTACTCTGAATAATTTTGTGTGTATTCCTTACATCAAAGGACAGTCTGCTACATACTCATAGCAAACCCCTCAAATCAGTAAATTGATATTAATGAAATACAGCCATTTAATCCACAAATTTAATTTAAAAATCTGGCCAATTTTATCAATATTGTTATTTATAGAAATGATCCACTCCATAATAATGTATTTAAATGTATTTAATATAGTAGTTGTAATTTTTCATGTCTTTTTTAGTTTATATTGAATAAACTCAGTTTATTCTCATCTTTTATAAGGTTTTTTTAGATTACAAGGAAATTATTTTGTTGACTGTCCCTCAACGTTCAATTTGGATATTCTGGTGATTAGATTTGGTTATATATTTTGTCCAAAATAATCATAAAAATAAGGCTGTGTTCTTGGTCAGTTAGGACCTGTTTGGGACCATCTCAGATAAATTTATCCAGTTATATTTAATTAGTTCTCTTAACACTGTTGTTACTTGATTGAGGTATGTCTACTACATTTCTCCTCCACACAATTTTTATGTATTCCCTTTGAAATTAACAAATAGTTTGTGGTTATACACTTTACAACGATCTAAATGCCTTTTTTTCTCATTATATTTTTCCATTACTTTGTACTTGAATCAATTAATACTATAATGCTACCAAATTCTTTTAATAACACCGTAGTTCCTCCTGCATTCAACATTTGACATTATCACATAAAGTTATCTTTATGTCTTTGTTTATATGATCATTATTTATATCAATATGAACACATGGAGTTCTGTTGTTTAATGGGCTTTGGCATGTTGTTACCATTGTTTAGTTTCTTGTTCACATTACTCAAACTGACCAGTGGTAGCGTCTTCCAAGCTGACTTCTATGTGCTTTTGTCATTTCTTACTCTTCTGTGAACACTTTGCTCTGATTGGCACAGTAAGATAATCCAGATTCATCCTGGACTTCCATTGCCCCAGTGTTAAAGCCGTCTCTCCAGAATGGAATTTAGAAGATTAGAGTGATAGTTGTGCCCGTTGCCACTGGCCTTTCAGTGGGCAGAGCTGAAAATAATACGTGAGCACATTATACACACATGCTTTCTATAATCATTTTTATAGATATAAATTAAATATGATTTACATCAATACTTTCAAACTAAACAACTTGTGATTCATTTTTGTCTCCCTGTTCATTTGTAAAACTCCTTTGATACTGAAAAATCTGGCTCCCTTACTCCAATATATTGATTTTCTTAACTGGTCGTTTCCCCTGTGTATTTCTCACTCACTGACCAGCTCCTTCCCAGGGCGTCCGCCTTACTTACATGGTCCTTGCTGCACCTGGAACCTTCAGGGAGGCAACTTAGTCACTTAACCCTCAAAACTTGATTGACCATTGCCTCAGTCAGCTACCTCCCCCGCTTTGCTCCAAAGATACTTTTTACTTAGCTGCCTTCCTTACTCGGTCTGAATCGCATTAGGCCACCACCACTCTCAACCTTCATCCTCTCATCCTGGACTTTATCAGCTGCCTCCAACAAATACTTAGGGAGATCCAGGAGGAGGAGGAAAGAAAAAGACTTTGACTTATTAGTTTAGTTGTGCTTTAAATCTAACATTATGGTACCACCTTACCTGGAATGTTTTGGGGGTTCAAGTTTAAGGTTTCTGATGAAGCCACTGGTTAGCCATGTCCCCTATGAGGATCTGATCTCTGTATTCGTTAGGGGTATGGGTTCTTCCCATCTTCTTCCAAATGTCCACCCCTTCTTCCTACATGTATATTACTTATTCAATTCTGAGAGGGGAAGGCTTTTGTGAGAAAGTACAATTTTATTATCCAGTGTCTTACCAACAATTTGAAGGGTTTATTTGTTTTTGTTTTGTTTTTCAGTCACAGAGGTAAAGCGATGAAGGGAATGAATGTTTCCCTTAGGCTATTTGGGTTAAAATCTCACCTCCTCATCTCCACTTCACACTAGAACAGGATTTTATGAAGACAAACAAACCTCCGTATCAGCCAGTCAGATGTGTGCTCAAATCTCATATCTACCACTTAATAGCTCAGTGTCTTTGAATAAGCACCTCAATATCACTGAGCCAAAAGATGGGGGAACCTGGGAAACTTATGTACAAGAGCTGGAGAAGGAGGGGAAGCTACCCCGGTGAGGAGAGAGAAATAAGGTGGGGATTCCAATGAGACAAACCTGTGTCCGTGCTGTATTAGATAACCTGTGGGGAGTGGTGAGGTTGGTGTGGATGCTCTGGGAGGGAGAATTGGGAAGAATTGGTGATCACATCCTCCTTGGAATTGAATTCTAATCTCCTCAGTAGTCCCCATCACTGTGGCTGCTCACCAGTTGATGCACACAGCTGATAAGTATCCCTTGGTAGGTAAAGAAGACAAGAAAAGCATTTTGACAAATCACTCAGAGAGTGTCTTAGGGTATTATTTAAGAGAACTATCCATGCATAAATTCTGATCTCTAGAATTCATATATATAAGCCTGCTTGTGTTAAGAATCTGGAATAATGAACTGCTGGTGCTGATGTGGAGGACATCTTCAGGAGGCATGAGTATATTATTGGTGAAAGCACTGTTACACCCGTCTTAAAGAATTTTGGTAACTTAGTACTTGTAGAACTGCTGATATTAAAAGGATGTTCAAAAGCTTGTGTTCTTCAGAGACATTGGAGTTTGAGGACATTTATGTGCAAGTTGTTCCAGAAACCTTTCGAGGATTAACATTCCTATGTTGGTCATGTGTTATCCCATTATCTGCCTGTTGGATCTGTCCTGATGTTGATCTCTATCTCCCTAAGCCACTGAATGCCAGTAGGGGACGCCTTGCTCTAACACTGGTCTTAGGGTTAACACTGGTCTTTGACACAGACTTCAATGTACATGAAACCTGAAAACATTATGTGAATTGAAATAAACCAGTCACGAAAGGATAATGAGGATACTATATAGGTTTATTCATATGAAGTACCTACAGCAGTTTATTTCATAGAGATATAAAATGGAATGGTGGTTTCAAGGGCCTGGTGAGGAGAAAATGAGAAGTTATTGTTCAATTGTACAATTTCGGTATGAAAAGAGTTCTGGAGATAGAAGGTGGTGATGGTTGCACAATAATGTCAATACATTTAATGACACTGAACTGTACACTTAAGGATAGCTGAGATGGCAAATTTCATTATATGTATTATACTAACTTAGAAAATAATAAAGTGATTGTATATGTGTGTGTATATGTTAGAATATTTAGTAAATAACATATTCTTTGTCCATTCACATGCCAGATGGATGTTATTAATCTCTAGGACAGTATGAAGCCCATATGGATTTTTCAGATGCCTGTTTTGCTAAGGGTTGCTTGTTTTAGGGCAGCATGTGGTGGATGCTAGATAAGAAAGAAGAGAGAGGTACCAGAAGATATAGAAGGCATGGAAGGTTGTAATTTTAAAGTCTCTGGCAATCCATGAAAAATGTTCAGTGAGATAGAATTTTTGTAACATTTCTGTGTAAAGTCAGTTTAATGAAAGCTGCAGCTGAAACAAATATGACCCGAATGGCCATCTCCAAATTTCATAATGCCCCTACATTTCACCAAATGTTATTTATTTTCATATGACAATTCAAGATGCAGTTTAACTTGATTTTTCAGCTTTGCCTTTGCTTAAATTCATGTTTGTGTCAGATTCCCCCTGAGGAGGATAAATCTAAGGACGCACATGTATTGCCTCCTGATTTATGCCTTGTTTAGTCTCGAGAAAGCAACACATAAGGAAACACAACATAGACGAGCAGCTCTGCTAATGTCAGATGAGACAACCAGGGAATCACTGGAGCAGCGGTTCTCAACCTATGGGTCGCAACCCCTTTGTAATCATGAGAATACATCCTGCACATCAGATATTTACATTATGATTCATAACAGTAGCAAAATTATAGTTATGAAGCAGCAACAAAAATAATTTTATGGTTGGGGGTCACCACAACATGAGGAACTGTATTACAGGGTCACGGCATTAGGAGGCATTAGGAAGGTTGAGAACCATTGCACTAGAGGATCTTCTCTTAGGGAGTACTCAGTGCCTTGTTTGTTTTTCTTGGAGAAGGAACATGCTTTACCAACATTTGCACATAAGTCGTTATGATGCAAAACATTTATTTTTGACATTATGTGTTTTTTTCTTTAACTATAAAACTTACTAAGTATATAATGTCTAATGTGCATCAGAAATCCTCCATCCAGGAGTTGGGCTTCAGGTATCCAGAGGCTAAGGAAATTTCTAGAAGAAATCAAAGCATCACACAGTAATGTGTAATTATGGATTCCAATAATGCACAACTAAGACATGCTAGAGATAGGACCTTCTATTAAAATGCTTTCTTATTTATAGACTGTGCACAACACCTGACCTTCTCCTTTCTGATATCCACTACAGTTACCTTCACTCAGGTTCCCAAATCTCGGCCATTTGTCTTGGAGCCCCTTTCACTGTGGACCTTCACTGGACCCCTTGGAGAGATGGTGTCTGTTGTCTTGGTGTTTGAAAGGCTAAGAGAACAAAAAATGACCAATCGGGAATTGTATCTATTTACCCACTTGCCTCCACTAACCTACTTAGTATACTGACTTACCACACCTACTTGCACTCATTTAGCTAATAAAAATGTATTGATAAGCAATGATAAAATGCTTTCTCAAAAAAAAAAAAAAAAAAAAAGTTGAGTTTTTGCTTAAATGTATTTTGTCCTTGATGATAGAGATCATTTACTCAGGTTCACTGAGTCATGTGGGGTGTGTATGTATGTTATTTTTATAATTAATAAACTATTATAACTGTAATTTTTGATAAGAGGACATGCAAACTGATTTTGGCAGGTACTTGATTTCATAGATGATTCTGGTAAAAACAACAAAGAAGGAAAAGAAAGTAGCCCTGATCTTCTGATAAATTTTTATCAGATCCAAAATGTGGTCATTAGTTCACTAAACTATGTATTCATTCCTTTCTTTTCTTTTGCTCTCAGATTGTCCATATCTCTGTCATTTTAAAAGACTCCTCTGAATGCCCTTCATTTATTAAGTCCAATGCTAATTGCCCCCATCCAAAGGTATGTTTGAATTAAAAAGGGAGAAAAAAGATACAGGGTCTGGTATTAGAAACTTGAGTTTTAACTTATCAGAAGAAAGACACTTGAAAAAGATTTTTTTTTAATTTATTTTTTGTTTATTAAATCATAGCTGTGTACATTGATATGATCATGGGGCATCATACACTAGTTTCATAGACCGTTTGGAAAAAGATTTTGCCTTTAATAAGAATATTTCTTATTCTGTTTGTCCTGCTGTTACAAAATGCCATAGTCCCTCCTTATACATGATTTCACTTTCCATGGTTTTCATTACACTTGATCGACTGCAGTCTGAAAATAGGTGAGTGTAGTCAATAATATACTGAGGGAGAGACAGAGCAAGAATTCACATATTTTCTGTCTATAGTATATTGTTATAATTCTTCTATTTTATTAGTAGCATTATTGGTAATCTCTTACTGTGTCTAATTTATAAATTAAAACTAATCATAGGTAATTGTGTATAGGAAAAATACCATTCAGTACTATTGATGGTTTCGGGCAGCCCTGAGAGTCTTGGAATGTATCTCTCAAGGATAAGAGGGAACTACTATATCTGAGAGTGAGTAATTTAGAATGAACAGAAATTTATTGACTCACAGTTGTGGAGTATGGGAATTCCAAGATCAAGACGCCAGCATCTGGCAAGTACCTTCTTAGTGTGTCATCACCTCGCAGAAATTAGAGACCCAAAGAGGCAAACAGGTTAGTCAGGCCCTTTTATCATGGTATTAACCTACTCATGCGGATGAAGTTCTCCTGACCTAACCACTTCCCACCTCCCAACCCTGTTGCATTAGGAATTAAGTTTCAACATGTCAAAATATAAAATATAGCATTAGAAAAATAAGAAAATTATACCTAGACAACTAAGTGTGGACTCAGATACTATTATGATTTTATTACAACTATGTTTTAATTTAAATCACTTTTCTAGCTTATAATCACAATTTAATATACTTCTGTGACTTAGTGGATGCATGCCATTGTTTTTGGCCCATCCATGCCTTCTCTCCTACTGTCTTTCAGAAGGCCTTAGGAGAGGCTCCCTCCTTTTACATCCGTCGGCAAAGCTGGATCCCTCTTTTTCTGTCTCTGTTGCAGACAGGGTGCTACTCCTGCACAATCAGACACACATCTTAAATCTGAATCAGAAGCTGGGGATATGAAAAGACAGGGTTTGCCCAGGATCCATTCCAGTGAGAGCAACAGAGGTGGTTGTGGCAGTGGTGACTGCATTAGGACTTCCAAAGCCCTGCAGTTGCTATGGTAACCCTAGAATAGCACCCAGGCATCGGTTGCAGTGCCATCGTAGGTTCAAGCTGCAGAGCCTTGGGCCATAGGCTCACCAGTGGTATCTTCCAGTTTTGTGGTATTTTAATTTAGAGTGCTTTTTTCCCTTGGATATGTTACCCCCAGTTCTGGTTCTACAGATTTCCTTGTGTTTTCCCTTATAATTCTTTCAATTATTAAATGTTGTATTTTGAGTTTCTCGCTAAAATAGGCCACCATTGACTTCTGATTCTTTTACCCAAAACTGTGGTTTTTAAAGCATTGTACTCTTTATAAGAAAAATAGATAGATAGATAGATAGATAGGTACACACACATATATATAGCCAAATGTCCATCATGCTGCTATATTATATTTAAACATTTAAAAATTTCTATAAATTGTCTGAGTGGATGCAGCTTAATTGACAAAATAATTCTCTTAATATTTTGCAAAAGTAGGTCACTTCTAAATAACGCTATGTGAGCATCTTTGTGGTTTTGGTTTTTTCCTAATTTTAATTTCCCTTTGATAATCACCAGAGATTATGTGTTCACACAACTATGCTTTAAAAGAGTTATGAGAGATGCTTTCTAATTTTAATGCTACCAGAACTTTATCAGATTTTTAACATCATTTCATCTTTATTTACATGGAATATTACTACATAATACCTTTACTAATATATTGTGTATTTTTTAAAAACTGCCTTACTCTTCTAGTTTGTACTCTGAATATGAGGAATAATGACATCTCTGTATATTTGTTTACTAGTGGGGAATTCCACTGATTTTTCTGGGGAACTTTTATTGCTGACTGTAAAGCAAAGATGAGTTTTTGAGGAATGTGACATTGTCAATATCTTGGATTTCTTTGAATTTAGGCTGGGCAACTAATTAAGGGGATAGGTTAGGAAAGCGAGTCAAGAGGAGAAGCTTAAACAGAATGGCCTTTGAGTCATTTTCAATTTAGAGAGTTCAGCAATTCTACACAGAAACATACTGTGTCTAAAATTGCCTAATTCAGAGTAGACGAACCTGCAAGGTGACTGTTCCTCATTGTTTGTGTTGCCCTCATGTCCTCATTTTCCCCTTTTCCAATTTTATGCTTCCTAGAGAATATAATCTTAACAGCAGTTCTCTAGTGAGCACTTTCAGATCGGCTGTTTTAAGTTCCGCCAAGTAATAACCTGGTATGTCCTTTCCTTCATTTCTAGCCATGTTACTTCATAATGTGGAATTTCTTTCTTTTTTTTTTTTTTTTCCTTTTTTATTTATTTTTTTTATTATAGATAAAAATATGCACCATAGATGTGGCCCAACCTATCACCCTCCCTTCACCCAAACCTCCCCCCTCCCTTCCCCTTCCTTGGTCCTTTCCTCATAGTCTTGTATAGTTGGGTTATAGCCTTCATGTGAAAGCTATAGTTTAGCTTCATAGTAGGGCTGAGTACACTGGATACTTTTTCTTCCATTCCTGGGATACTTTGCTAAGGAGAATATGTTCCAGCTCTATCCATGTAAACATGAAAGAGGTAAAGTCTCCATCTTTCTTTAAGGCTGCATAGTATTCCATGGTTTACATGTACCACAATTTGCTAGTCCATTCATGGGTCGATGGGCACTTGGGCGTCTTCCATGACTTAGCAATTATGAATTGGCCTGCAATAAACATTCTGGTACAGATGTCTTTGTTATATTGT